>JAHHFK020003772.1:0-35194 GCA_024533555.2 Aedes koreicus
AAAAAGAAGGGTGCATTTACCCTTTGCCTGGTTGGAAATAGAATAGAAGTATTGAAAATTGAGCGTAAGGGCATGGGTAAAGTAGTACTCTTTCATTCTAGCAAACATAACTGTCCACTCTTGATGCCTCATGGTGATGAGCGAAACATCTCCTTCTACATCATAATCGTTACTCCACGCTCGGAGAATACAAACATAATAATTAGAGTATGTGAATTGTGATAGTTTCGTCTAAGGTCGACCTCAAGAAAGGGTCATTTTCACCCGATTTTCCCTCATACTTGAAAAATCTCAAATACCAATATTACTAGCGCCGATCTTCAGAACCGCATGATATATGAGTTTATGCATTTATGAGGGGAAATCGGGTAATATGGACCACTTCCTGGCATTCGATCACAGTAAAATTGGTGCCATTTAGTTCATTAGATTTTCTTGCAATTTTACAGTACATTTGGGTTGAATATAGTTGCATCAAGTTTAGGTTTTGGGTAACAATTCTAGTTTGCATCCAAAATTAGGGGAGAACGGGGCAAAATGGGACACTTACTGTGTTCAACCCTAAGTGAAACCAGCACCATTAAATTTCCCGCATTTTTTCCCATAAGATAAGCTATTTTTTAGGACTCCTACCCTGCGCCGTCTAAATAAATGGGATTTTGGATTCATTTTTGCCCACTGTGCAACGGTGCTAAAATGTTTGCTTACCATCTTAAACACCAATTATTTTTCCGCGTTGTGAAAAAGGCATTTTAACAACACTCCCTTATGCCTGGTCACACGCACCGGAAAAGAGTTTCGATTTTTTTTTTGTTTATCTGTAATGTAAAACTTTATTAAAAATAATCCCTGTCAAAGATGAAACGGCTAACCTTTCAACTAACGATACGTTTACGCAACTACAGCGGCTGCTATCTGCTCAATGTTGTGGCTGGTTATCTTTTTTCGAAAACGAATTAGATTTTAAATAAACTTCCGAAGCAAAAATTTACAGAGACGCTATTTGTTATCCGACGCGATTTGTTGAAAAAAAAATAAAAGGAAAGGAAAATAAGAGGGTTTGGGTGGTGGAGAGGGGGGGGGGTATCTCCAGGAGTGTATGGTCGTTACATAATAGAACTGGATTTATAACAAAGGCAACTTCAGCAAGGCGTTCTAGTTGGATAATTTCGAACAGTTTCATGTTAAAATTTAAAACTGGAATACTACGTTGTTCTATTTTTGTTCAAATTTGAAACGCGTTTCATCCAAGTTATATTTTTTTGTCATTGTGGTAGTGTCTATGGAATCAAGTCAAACGTCAAACTTTTAATCAACGTCCGGTCGTGCATCTGTTTGAATCTTGTATAAGTTATACTTCAAGTCTGAACTCGCTGACCATCATATCCCTATTTCTTTATTATTACCCTCATTTCTCTATTTCTTTGTTTCTAAAATGTTTTCGAGAATTTCTCCATATTGTGGAATATTTAAATTAGGTATAGAACCGAAAATGATTTAGACGAATATTAAGGGGAATTCCAGAGATGTTCTGAGAGGAATCCCAAAGGGAATGAGGGAAAATTCCAGAGGAATACTGGAGAAATTCAGCGGAATTTTAAAGAAATTCCAGAGGAATTCTGATGAGAATTTAAGAAGACTCCTGAGGAGGATACTAGAGAAATTCTGGGAAGAATTCCGAGAAATTCTGAGGAATTCTGGAGAATTCTGCAGGACTTCTGAAGACAGTTTGAGTGGAATTTTGAGAATTTCAGTGTAATTCCAAGATTAATTCCACAGGAATTCTGATGAGAACTGCAGAAGAACACTGAGGAGAACTCTTGAGGAATTCTTAGAAAAACTGCGAATGAATTAAAGGGAGAATTCCAGAAAAAATCCTATGAAGAATTACAACTGAATTCTGAGGAGAATTCTAGGGGAATTCTAAAAAAAATTCTTAGGTAATTCTGAGGAAAATTCCAGACGATTCCTGAGATTTCTAGAGAAATTCGAATGGGGTAGTAATTCTGAGGGAAATTCCAAAGAAGTTCTGAGAGGAATTACAGCGTAAATTTGAGGAGAACTCCTACGGAATTCTGAGAATATGCCCACAGAAGTTTTGAGAATCAATTATACACACACATTCATGTCCTTAGGTCTAGAGCAACGTTTGGAACTGCTGCTGAAGAGAGGGTATGTTTGTTATATATTTTCCCAAGAGAAAAATATATAACTGACATATAAAATGAATCTAGAACTACAACACTCCTCTTAGTGCCTTGACAGTCGAAGCAACCGTTGGTTAATATGGGTGAGACAATACCACAAAATGCCGGAACGCTATTTGCAACTGTTGTAATTCCGCAGTCAAGTGTTCTATTTTTATTTTCACTCGTCATCGCACTCCCATCTCCCTCTCATCAAGTGTGCCCTTCTTGATCACCACGCGAAGCCATGCAAGTGTGTTCGAGCGACATTTGCTTTGTTGCTGAGTGCCTCGACAATCGAAGCAACTGTAGGGCTTTTATTCCGTTCTCTTCAACTTGTTAAAGTGGCTGAATGGTTTCTATCTACAGTCGCGACGCGGACAGCCACGGTTCGAATCTTGGTAACAATACGAGTTTTTTGTTTTTTTGTCAGCCCGGACTCCAATCTTATACTCAACACTAATACATTGCACAACCCACGCACACATCGAATTTTTCAAAGCAAATTGATGTGATGCTTTTTTGCACACGACCAATGCTGCATTATTTCTCCAAGTTACGATCCACCCAACAAACATCGGTGTTGAATTAGAGCTTGTTCAAACAAATTTGGAGAAGCTATTCAGCTATTCTAGAAGAAACAGCTGAATAGCTTCTCCAAATTTGCTTGAACAAGCTCTAATTCAACACCGATGTTTGTTGGGCATTACGAGAAATGAAACAAAATCATTCGAAATTGCATAACAATCTTACTTTTTTTATTTTAGATGTATAAAGAAGGTGGAAGTACACAGACTTTTATGCTACTTTCAAATAATTTATTACATGTCTACCTCCCTTGTGCTGTTTTACTATAACTTTGGCTTTTTCCGTTGCTTTTAATAAAAATAGTATTGTTGTACTTATTTTCTTTGTTATAATATTAAATTTATTACTTGTTCACTTTTGAATATACATCATGAAAGCTGCTTATATTTACTTTTATTTATTTTGATCCTTTCTTCTCCTTAAGAAGTATCTAGTTCCTTGAATACAAGAAGCGGCAACGGAATCTGTGGTAGGCTTTTGCACTTATTACTAAATTTATTTTTCATTTTCGGCTTGCAAATGGACATTTTACAAAATCTGAGCTGATCTGATACATGCAGCGCTGTGTTCCATTAGGCTATTGTCTTATTTTAGAGTTCAATCCAAGAGTTTTGTCTCTATCGGCAACAAGGATGTGTACCAGAAAGAATATCTGCAATTGCTACCGTTTATGGGAAGCAACGACTCTCCAGCTCTGTTTTGGCCTGATTAGGCCTCTTATCACTATGCAAAATCCGTCCTGGAATAGTATAAGGCACAATAGCCAATCCGCTAAACTGTCCAGAACTTTGCTCGACAGAAAAAAATACTGGGCACGGGTTAAGTGGAAACTCTTCGAAGCTAAGAAGAACGCAATTGGGATCGTCGATTTCAAGAGAAGTTGATGACCCACCACCGCTAGCGTATCTGAGGATACTGTACTAAATCTGATAGCGGGTGTACCACTGAAAGCTCGAGAATTTCTCTGACACGCAACATCTCAATCAACTGTTTTTACTGTACTTAAAACTCTATTATACTGAAATAAACAATCATGTGGGTTACCTTCCAGTCAATGGAAAAAAATGGCTAAAAACGGCTAATGAGTTCTTCCAATTTCGTTGGGGTTGATTGCTTTAATAAAATTATTGAGATCGTCCGTTCTGGAGAAACTCGTTTGCATACAACATCTTTCAACTCTCATCTACTGTGATGAACATCCATCATCTTCCCCCTCCCGTGGATTGTCACACCTTACCGGCTCCGGCTGATGCTAGGAAGATAAATTAGTTTCCTAATCTAATTCACCGCTCCAGGAGGCATGCATTGTATGTCCACGAGCGGAGTTTTGTTTTCTGAAAATCATTCTTCCATTCTTCAAAAAACAGTTCCTAAATGGTTTCTGTCTGTTGGAGGAATTTTGCAGCTCGCAAAAACCGAGCAACAGATGTCCTGTCATGGGCATCTAATGATAATTGATGAACCTAACTCGGCGCCGACAGGTAACGTGAGACGCATGCTCCCGGAATAATTTGTATTCGACCAAATTAATTTCAATTAACAAGCCGACCTCCATTCCCCTCTCTGCTCGCTGGCCGGAAAGGATTCAACGAGAGCACAACATTTACGCACGTATTCTTGCAGGTGAGAACGATGTGAGAAGAAAGGAGAATTTTCAATTCATCCCCTCCTCATCGGCTAGCCATCCATCCGTCCGTTGCCCCGGAAGGTAACCGAACGCTAGGAAGCTACTGGCGTCGATGGACTGTTTGCCGAACGTGATTTCCTGTCCACTGCCACTACGGGAACCGGGGGGATCCGTAAGGATTATGGGATAAGAAGGTGCCCCGGTTTGGGGCAGCTTTCATTTGGGGCCGACTTCAAAGAGGGGTTCAAATTTTAAAGCATGTATGGGGGTTTGTGTTTTTTTTTTTTTTTATTTTTGGCCATAGGTGGGGGGTGTACGTTCATCCGGGGGTTTTTTTTTAAAAATGGAAGGACTTTCTGTTTTGGGGGGCATGCGAAACGTCTGCGAACTACACGGAGGGTGCTGGTGGTTTCGGTTTTTTTTTTTTTTTTTTAAAAAGGGGGGGGTGGAAAGGGGGAAGTTAAAAAAGTTTACAAATTTAATTTAGAAAAGAAAATGGGGCTTTTTTTTTTTTTGTTTTAGTTTGGTTTTTAGGTTTTTGTAATTTGTTTAAAATAACTTTTTATTAAGTTTTAGGGGGGTGTTGATTTAAATAAAAAAAAAATAAAGGGTGTATTCGATAAAAATGGCACACAGAAAATCTTCTGTAACTTTTGAATCGTATGAGTAAAAAACCTAGAAATTTGAGTAGATCTTATCCATAGTGTATTATTTACATCTGCCAAGTTTCATAGTTATACATTCAGTAGTTCCAGTCATGTCGTCGAAACAAGAAATTGTCCGTGAGAAAATTTTGTGCACTCACAATCAAAATCCAGGGCGTCCCACCGGTGGATTGCTAAAAGGCTTGGAATTGCAAATACAACTGTGTCTCGTGTAATAAGAACCTTCAAGGAGCGTCTGAGTGTCCAAAGGAAGGAAGGGAGTGGTCGTAAAAGTGGTCCAATGGACAGTAAAATGGCCAGGAAAGTCGTACAACAATTCAAGAACCGTCCAAACATGTCAATTCGAGATGTCGCTAAAAAGTCTAAGGTGTCAGTCGGTTTTGTGCAGAAAACCATGAAGCGTGCTGGGTTACATGTTTACAAAGTGCAAAAAGCCCCAAACCGGAATGAAAAACAAAACATCACTGCGAAAACCCGCGCCCGGAAACTTTACACGAAGCTGCTCACCAAATCCGGTTGCATCGTGATGGATGACGAAACATACGTCAAGGCCGACTTCCGTCAACTTCCTGGGCAAGAATATTTCGTTGCCAAGTCGAAGTTCGATGTTCCGGAGGATGTTCGAAAAGAAGAAACTATCGAAATTTGCAAAGAAGTTTCTAATCTGGCAGGCGATTTGCGGATGTGGTGAAATAAGTGCTCCCTTCATCACTTCCGGAACAATAAACGGTGCGATTTACACGGAAGAGTGCCTTAAGAAGCGTCTCTTGCCATTCATTAAGAAGCACAAAGGATCAACTCTGTTTTGGCCTGATCTAGCATCCTGCCACTACGCTCGAAACGTATTGGAGTGGTACCGAGCCAACGGAGTCAATTTTGTGCCAAAGGATATGAACCCACCAAATTCACCGGAACTTCGTCCAATTGAAAAATTCTGGGCAATTATGAAAACGGAACTTCGCAAACATCCCAAAACTATAAAAACAGAGCTAGAATTGAAGAAAATTTGGGTAAAAACAACAAAAACACTGGGAAAATCGGTTGTACAAAATTTGATGGGTGGAGTGAAAAGGAAGGTGCGTGAATTCGAGATGGGAAACGAAATTGAATAAAACAAATGTTGTAAATCAAAACTCATTAGTAGTTCTTCATTCCCTGAAAATTTCAAGAAAATCCGATAATCAGTTTAATTTTGATGAGTATATATGTGTGTGCCATTTTTATCGAATACACCCTTTAGTAGAAACAGAGTATACATCCAACTCAACATGAAATGCACCGTATATATGTTGAATGTTTCCGGGAGCATCGTGCATGAATTTGTTTTGAAAAAAGAGAATCTGGGGAAAAAAAACCAGGTTTCGGGGGCCAGCTTCTCCCCTTGCGTACCGCAATAACAACGTTCTTCACACTGGGGAGTCTTTTGGGGTTTTTCGTGTGTGGGGGGGGCCCTTTTCCCCCGGAAATTCCCCCAAATTCAACACGTGTCAACCATAGAGGAATAACATAATCCACCTTATTGCACTGGTTTCACAAAAGCAATCGAATTTACTCAAAATTGGATTACTGCTCCGGATCCGCAACGTCGCCAAATGCCATTTCAACAGAAGAGCCTTCAACGCCTCGGCAAATACGCTGTCGTCGCGGCAAATCTTGATGACAGGACGACCGACCGCTACCGCATCGTCATCTTCGTCTGTGTGATGATGGCTATCTGTGTGCCGAACGAAAATTTATCGCATCCGTTTCGCCTCTCCGACGCACCGACGACGGTGACAAACCTGAACCTCATGTGTGAGAATGCCGTCGTACATCCGTCCGTTTGACGATGCCAGGCTCACCACCAGTGCTAATATTGATTTTATGATAATTGAATTTCAACGTCAGCACTCAGCGTTCCGCAAGAATCTTCTCACCCACTGCTGGCCCAGTTCGTCAAGACAACCTTTTCATTCGGGGGCAGATTCATCTTTTCAATTCGATACGAACTCGCGCCCTGTGTCTAAAGAGTCTAGTGTCTAGTTATCTCATCACGGTTGCTGCTCTCACCTTCCGTCTAATCAAGATAATCCGCTTGCCCTGCCCACCTCCAGCCCGTTCACTTTCTTGCGTCGCTCAATAGTTGAAGAGTCCTTACCCTTGCATCGCTCGGTGTGTGGGAAGTGTCGGTTGTCGGCAGGTACTTCTAAGGGTTGTCATCTCAAAAGATTATCTCACTTGCCTGATCAGCTGATGGAGGGGTTTGCCTTTGTCAGCATTCCGATGACTGGCACCTGGCGACGGAGGCGGCAACGGAAGTCAAAAGGATGTCAAGTCAGGTTCGTCTTGTTGCCCGTTGTAGCCAGTGAGTCCTTTAAAGAAGACATCAATCGACGTGTTTTGGCTTTAATTGATTAATATACATTTCCTATCCGGAGATCAACTGGTGATGCTGACCAGGATGATTTCTCTTTCAGTTGTGGATAGTGCTACTACTGCAGTTTACTCAGTGAAAAGAAAGAATATTTCAAATAAGGGAGATCTTCGCAAAATTGACATTCTAAGTCATTCTATAACTGATATCACCGTGATCAAAATAAACTCCGTGCGGTGAAAGGGATAGTGAAGTGAAAATCGTAGTAGCCCTCAGAAAAATCCACAGTTTCTGTCAGTTTTTTCGGTGGCGTGATGGTGCTGTGGCAACCATAATAACACCGAGTTCATTCGAATCGTCACCTCAGATGAACTCTTTCATATTTTTCCGCTTGGGTGACATTCGTCATAAAGTTTTTTGTTTTCACTTCGTTTTCACCGTGAAGTGAAAACCGTATATCCCCACCCAAAAATCTTTGTTGGCTCAGCACCAGAATGCTATTCAGCAGCAAGCAACAAATTCTTCCTAAAACCAACACACATCTGATCACCTCAAGTCAGGTGCTACCAGTCGTGTTGCATGGGTAAAATTTATGAAATTTTGGGTAAAACTAGTTTAGATTGTAATGTTTACATTTCGCCACAATCTGTCTACTGATTATCGAGTTATGGCTTCCAAGCGAGAAGTGCTTCGACAGTAAAATATGGGCGTGGTCGTGTAAAATTCAGGCCAGTCCCTCAGGTGGATCGCGAAAGGGTGGGGATTCGACAATTCGACCGTGTCCCGTGTGGAAATTCATTTAAGGGAACCCAGAAGACCCACCGGTGAGCTGGCTGCGGAAGAAGAGCAAAGACGACCGACCCCGTGAACGCAAGGAAGGTAAGGGATTACTTCAAGCGCAATACGAACCATTCGATTCGGGACGTGGCCAAGAAGGTCAATTTTTCCGTCTGGTTCGTCCAGCAGACAATGAAGCGGGCCGGGTTTCATGTCTTCAAGGTTAGGAAGGTGCCTAATCGAACCGATAAACAGAATACAGTGGCCAAATCCCACGCCTGGAAGCTGTACCGTGAGTGGTTGGTACAGCCGAAATGCGGACGCCAAGTATATACCCACCTGGATGATCCGGAGAAGTTGCGGAAGAAGAAGGTCGACAAGTTTGCCAAGAAGTACTTGGTGTGACAGGCGATCAGGGGGTGTGGCAAATTCAGCAAGCCGTACATAACGACCGGTGCCATCAACGGCCAAATATATTAAGAACAACCCCAACAAACATCAATGCTGAATAACTGTTTGTTCCAACAAATCTGGAGAAGTTGTTCAGCTTTTTCTTCTAGGAAGCTGAATAACTTCTCCAAATTTGTTTGAACAAGCGGTTATGCGATGGCGCTCCGTCCTGCTGAAACACATAGTGATAATCTCCAAACAGCTCTTGTACATATGGCTTGACAACTTTCTCCAAAACTTCCGTTTTAAAATATACGGCATTGACTTTAACGGCTTTTTCGATGAAAACCAGTGGTAATTTGCAAATTCCGCCTCAAACCATCACTGCCGCAGCACTTTGGAACCGTGGAATATTCCTAGCACTCTCTGAAACAGTTCTCGAAGAGAGAGCCCACAATCTGTCGTTCTGGGCATTGTGGGATTGTTGCAAGACGAATAACTTTTCGTCGGAAAAGATAAATTCCTCCCCACCGTGCCGCGACAAAAGCAGACTTGTTCTTTCGAGTCGTTTCCGCTTGGAAACTCCGTGAACGTTACGTTTCTTGAAAGCTTGGAATCCGAGGTCATTTTGCAGTAAAGGGCGATACGGTCAAAATTTGGTCAATATCAACTTGACGTATTTCTTTCAATTTTGCATTTAAAAAACCTGAACACCCCTCATTTTGAAGGTGTGTGTGTAGAATGTTGCTCCTATTTTGATTTTGGAATTCACTCTTCAGTTGTCAAAATGCCGTCCAAGCAAGAAGAGCAGCGTATCAAAATTTTGCTCGCGCATCGCGAAAATCCGAGCTACTCGCACGCAAAGTTGGCAAAATCGCTAAAAGTTGCCAAATCAACCATTACAAATGTAATTAAAGTGTTTGGGGAACGTTTGTCGACAGTCAGGAAGTCTGGATCGGGGGGAAATCGAAAACCGGAAGCCGCTGAGACGACAAAGAGAGTTGCCGGTAGTTTCAAGCGAAACCCTAACCTATCTCTCCGAGATGCCGCAAATAAGCTGGGTGTATCGTCTACAACCGTGCATCGAGCCAAAAAAACGAGCCGGACTATCGACTTACAAGAAGGTAGTGACTCCAAATCGCGATGATAAACAAAATACGACGGCCAAAGCGCGATCCCGGAGGCTGTACACGACGATGCTGACGAAGTTTGACTGCGTGGTAATGGACGACGAAACCTACGTCAAAGCCGACTACAAGCAGCTTCCGGGACAGGAGTTTTATACGGCAAAAGGAAGGGGAAAGGTAGCAGATATTTTCAAGCACACGAAACTGTCAAAGTTCGCAAAGAAATATCTGGTTTGGCAAGCCATCTGTACCTGTGGCTTGAAAAGCAGCATTTTCATAGCTTCCGGGACTGTCAACCAAGAAATTTACATGAAAGAGTGTTTGAATAAACGTCTGCTGCCTTTCCTGAAGAAACACGGTTGTTCCGTACTGTTTTGGCCGGATTTGGCATCTTGCCATTACGGTAAAAAGGCCATGGAGTGGTACGCCGCCAACAACGTGCAGGTGGTTCCCAAGGACAAGAACCCTCCCAACACGCCAGAGCTCCACCCAATTGAGAAATACTGGGCTATTGTCAAGCGGAACCTAAAGAAGACCAAAAAAACTGCTAAGGACGAGCAGCAGTTCAAGGCAAACTGGCTTTCTGCGGCGAAGAAGGTGGACAAGGTGGCTGTACAAAATCTGATGGCAGGGGTCAAGCGTAAGGCCCGGCAATTCGGATTTGGAAAAGCGGAAGCCTAACTGAATATTTTTCCTGAATTTTATACTAATTGAACTTGAAAAAGAAATTTAATTTGATTTTTTAAATAAACGATTTCACCGATTTACACGCCTTTTCCCTTGACCAAATTTTGACCGTATCACCCTTTATATTGTGCATTGACGATCTCGAAACTTTCATGTCTGCGGCCATTTTACGTACAGGGCGCTGTGTTTTTTGTCTAGTCCGTTCCCTGACCACTTTAACAACGCGTGCAGTCCGCACAGATCTCTTCCGGTCATCCAACGAGCAGGTGTCACGGTACCTTCGGATGGTTCGGTACACAAAATCAAATTTCTGAAAATAGCGCCCGGGCGCTCACCTTTCAAAAACTTTTTTTTCTCACTACAGCACGAAACTCCTTCATCGCTGGTAAAAGATAAACACCGAGTGAAAACAATCGGACATAACCTAAAAGCGTTTGTATAAACATAGTGCAAAACTACACCAACACATACGTTAAGCATGTTGAGTAGTTGCACGACACCAATACAAGGAAAAAGTTTATGAGGATATATTGGACACGGTGTAGATGCAGAAAGTTAAATTAGTAGATAACTCACACTTTTGACCAACTGTTCAATTTTGATTTTGGAAGGAGATTCTTTTAAGTCCCGTGGATATTGAAGATTATTGAAGCTTGATCAAGTCAAACAGAGAGAAGAACCTGTTGCTGTCGGACTAAGTTTCCTCTTTCAGTTGATGGTAGTACATACATACAAAGTTTACTCAACCAACTCTACTATCTGTCTGAGAATGATGATGGATGCGATTTGACAGGCACTTTTATGGCACTTTTTCATCAGTTTCATCAGATCGACAGTCTGACAGAGAATGAAAGTGAAAAGGGGTTCTCCTCCATTTTTATCTAGTGTCATTTTAATTTCCAACTATTTCCACTGCCTAGCTTAGAATGAAGGAAGATGATTTCACAGGACCCTGATAATTCGTTTGCGAATTTTTATTCAAATTTTTCTAGGAATCAACGAGCTAGTCACGGGCTTAGCAGACCGTCCTGTCTGCTGCCAAGCGTGAACACAAAGCGCTTAGAGTTTTGACTGGAAAGGCACTGCTTGAGGCCACGCAGAAGGCAGCAGCTATAGCACAATAGACATCAAAGGAACCTCCAAATCCTCGGTCAGATAAAAGGAAAAAGAAAACGCGCTGAGAAGAAGCGGAGCTGAAGAAGCACAAGAACGACGAACGTGTATGCAGTGAATGGTGTTCCTTCCAGAGTGAAACGGAGAAGAAGACCAAATGAAAGACGAAAGAATAGAAGACGAATGAAGAGAAGAAGGAAATATACAAGAACTCAAACCCCAGCGGGAGAGGAAGAAGGATTGATCATCGAGGTGAAGTGTGGAACATCGTACGCTGATCTCCTCATCAAAAAGTGAGAGCTGACCCGGAGCTGAAGGAGCTAGGGCAGAATGTGGTTAAAACAAGGCGCACCCATGAAAGAGAAATGCTCTCCGAGCTAAAAAACAATCCTGGGGTTATGATCACAGCCTTCGGGGCTATTCATAAACCACATAGACTTTTCTGAGGGGAGGGGGGGTTTAACCAAAGTCTACGCTCCATACAAAATTTCAAAAAATTGTATGAAGAAGGAGGGGGAGTCTGAGATTTTCGAAAATGAGTCTACATGGTTTATGAACCGGCCCTTTAAGACAATCACCGACGAATCCCTGGGTGAGAAGGGGAACGTCAGGGTCCCAGGAGACAGTGATCGAGTGCAAAGATTTGGTCAAGATCACAACCGCAGATGAGGTGAAACTTCCTCTGATTGCGGGGGGGAATCGATGACAATACGTTTGCGAGAGCCATACGGTGGCAAGGAGGTGGCGTTGATATGGCTTCTGAGAATGGCAGCAAACAAACTTCTCGAGACAGGAAAGGTGAAAGTTGGCTGGTCGATTTGCTCACTGAAAGCCGTCCCTCTCCCGTTTCCAAGCAATATGCTTCAAGTGTATGGGCTTTGAACATCAGGAGAGCAACTGCAGGGGCATTTACAGATCTCTGCAGGAAATGTGGTTAGGATAATTATATTGTTAGATACTGCGGGGAGCAACCAAGTTTCATGCTCAACAAGACGGAAGGCGGCGACGACCACGTTGTTGTTGTTGTGGTTGTGTCGTGTTTACGTGACTTCCAGCCTGAGGCTGATTTGTCACGTTAGGGAGAAGCCTTAGACCCTACTTATCAAACCCATAAGCTTACGGGCCAGTACCAACGGTTTACTTTCCTTCCGAAGAAAGAGGTGATCAGAGATTTTTCGTCTCAGCAAATCCCAACGTCACCAGCTGGAATTTATACCAGATATTATTAATTTATATTTACTTGGGTGAAAGGCAACCACGCTTACTACTATACCACCAGAGCTGTCGTAACGACCTCGTAATGGAAGGCTACAAATGCCCGGCGTACAAAGAGGCGATGACCCATAAGTAATAGAGATTACCGAAATAAATCAATTTCCAAATTACCCAAATTATTGTGATGTTCCATAGCAACTGCTGTGACAGTCGATAAAGGAAACAAAGTGTGACATTGCCATTATTGCAGAGTCATATCGAGTTCCTTCGGGTAGCGGGAACTGGGCGGCGGATGGAGCAGGAATGGTTGCAATACATATTATGGGTAGATATTCTTTCCAAGAAGTGGTTTCCAGAACGCATGAAGGTTTTGTTATTGCAATAACCAAGGTGGACGATAGTGCGATTTCACCAGATGCTTGATGGACTTACTGAAGATCTGACTGAACCTTTCTACAATTGGTGGTAGTACATCATACATCATACATTCAAATAGAGGAAACAAGTAAAGTTTATTCAACCAACTCTACTGTCTGTCTGAGAATGACGATGGAAACGATTTGACAGGCACTTTTATGGAGAAATCTTTTCATCTCGTATCATGCAGGCATCACTTTGAGCATCAATTGTTGGGACCTGGGATCACCCTAATGTTTCACTTTTCAACTGGGCTCACGGATGGCAGTGAAGCTGTCATCATGTCGATGCCATGACAGCACCAACAAAAAACGTCATTCAGACCAGAGTGCAAAATCCATAAGAACCGCGAACAGGCGTTATTTGTACCGTCTTGTTTTGTGCATCACATGTACAGTTTTAATTTGATCTAATCGTTACGAGTCGCGTTTAATTACCTTCATTCCGATCGGCCACCTCGGACATGCGCGATCCTAAAAGTGGCGACTCGGGAATCGTGGTGAAAAAAATTAATCGGCAAAAGTGTCACCCACGAGGAAGAGAAGACGGCTCGACATGGATGGCGAACATAACTGCACTCTGGGCCCGTTAAACCAGCCAGCACCTGGAGTCAGCTGACAAAGAGGTCAGCAACCACCTGGTGTGAACTCGCAGCATCCCGGATCGCATCAGAATCCTCATCCAGCACAGCCAAATCCTCCACAGTCAACACAAACCGAGAATATTTTCTCCAACATCTTCCAACAGCAGCAAGTTCTTGCACACCAGCTCATGAAGCAGCAGCACGATTTTATGCAGCAGCAGCAGACACTTTTTCAACAAGCATTGCAGTCAATCAGCGTTTGGTTACCTCCAAACCCTGAAATTATCCTAGCCTCACTGGCGAATAACATTAAAGAGTTCCGCTACGAACCAGAGGGAAACGTCACGTTTGCAGCTTGGTACGCCAGGTACGATGACCTTTTTGAAAAGGATGCTGCTCGTCACGACGATGAGGCCAAGGTCAGGTTGCTCATGCGGAAACTGGGTGCTGCGGAACATGATCGGTACGTTAGTTGCATTTTACCGAAAGTCCCGAAAAACTTCTCGTTCGGTGACACGGTAAAAAAAATTGCAACGCTTTTCGGTGCTATCGAGTCCGTTGTAAGCAAGTGGTATCGCTGTTTGCAAATTGTTAAGCAACCCACCGAAGATTTGTTGAGTCCGAATTGAACAAGATCACCGAAGAGCAATGCAAATGCTTGATGTTTGTTTGTGGTCTGAAATCGGAGGGAGACGGAGAAGTACGAACGAGATTGCTTTCGAGGATCAAACGGGCATCACATTCAAACAGCTGTCAGAGGATTGTCAACGATTGGTGTGCCTGAAGCATAATACTGCAATGACCGAAGCCCCAGCATCAGCAGCAGTGCAGTTCGTAAAGTGGAAGCATTTCAACAAGTATCCCCCGAAGCCCGGCATTGGATTACCCGAAACCGGAACGAAAAAAAAACAGGAACATACCATCATCACCCTGCAGGAACTGTGGAGCAATGCACTTCAACCGGGACTGCACGTATAAACAACATAAGTGCAAAGATTGTGGTCTCGTCGGCCATCGCGAGGGATATTGCTCGAGCTCTCGGAAGAGCACCAAATCATTGGCTTTCAAGCGGAAAGACCGACAGGGAAATTTATTTATTTAGTTCATCGGACTTATTGTCTACATGATAGTAACTTAAAACTAAATAAAACGAGCATTACAAATACGAGCCAATAGGTGAGCTGAAGATTCACCAAATTCAAACAATTCTTCGATAGTCGTAAACGCTCGCATCATAGCTGTTAGTGGTTCGTTGTTTCCAAACGCTGTTCGATGGAATCGGGGTTGGAGCAGGGTACCACTCCGTAATGCCCTCGGAGGAACTCTGATGTTCAGTTGAGAGAGAAGTCTCGAGCAGTCGACCTCTCCATTCAAAAGTTTGGCAGCACAAACCGCTTGTTGATTTTTCCGTCGGCGTTCCAAAGTAAGCAGTTGCAGCAGATTGCAGCGATCTGAATACGGCGGGTGATTTTGCGGATCACGCCATGGTAGATTACGCAATGCCATCCGGATAAACCTGCGCTGTATTGTTTCTATCCTCAAGCTCCAAGTCAATTGATGAGGAAGCCAGACCAATGTGGCATTTTCTAGGATCGGTCGTACCAGTGAGCAATAGAGAGCTTTCAGGCAGTACGGGTCAGTGAATTCACTTGAAATTTTTGACACAAACCCTAGCTGGCGATTAGCCTTAGAGATCACAGCAGAGCGGTGGAGGTTAAACGATAATTTATGATCCAGTAGAACACCTAACACTGGTCGGTTCTATGTAGAACGACGCCATTGATGGTATAGTCGTAAACAATCGGCTGCTTGATGCGGTAATACAACATTACCATACACTTTGGAATGCTGATCATAAGTTTATTCCGACGGCACCAATCAGTGAATCGATCCAGTATGCTTGAAGACGAGTACAATCCTCGGCAGTCCGTACCACAAAAAAAGGTTGGGGGGGGGAAAAATATTTTTTTTGTTTTTTTTGTGTTTTTTTTTTTTTTTGATTATTTTTTTTTGGGGGTTGGGTTTTTGGCATATGGATGTTTGGTCGAATGGACGTTTGGCCGAATGGATGTTTGGCCGAATGGACGTTTGGCCGAAAATTGTTTATTAGCATAAATGTATTGCAGAGAAAAGGAAATAAGAATCTAAAAAAGTATTTTCAAACGCATTAGATCTAAATAAGGAAATAAGGAACCAAAAAAACATTCTCGAACGCATTAGATAGCATCCCGATATTCTAGACTTATTACACTTAGAGTTTATCAATATGTGTGCGCATTTGCAGTAATACGCATTCTAATTAAGTTTCAACTATATCAATTCACTAAAAAACGAAATTTTTATGTTCAAAAATGCAAAAAAAAATGGTATTCGGCCATTTGCGTATATGGGAAGTATGAATATGTTTTATTAAAATCGTGGACTCCTGATTTTAGGTGGAAATATGTATTATGTTCACCAGCTAGACAGAATGGGTCATTATTTTTTATAATCTTGAAGAAATATGCAGTTCCTCCGAAAGATACCTTCTTTTGATTCTTTGCACATGGGCCTTCTATGACGATACATATTCCTGTATTCGAAAGCAAACTTCTGCATCAAGCGCTTGCTCAGTTTATTACTCTTTGTGAGATTGTTCCTTCTTTCAAACATGAGCAGTTCTTTGGAGTTTTACTGATCAACGAAATAAAGCACTGCATATTTGACGAAACATATTCCTGTATCCAAAAGCGAACTTATGATTCAAGCGCTTGCCCGGTATAAAACTCTTATGTCTATTCGGCCAAACGTCCATTCGGCCAAACATCCGTATGCCAAACGTCTTTATGCCAAACGGGGTATTTCCACTAACAATGCCAGCTACGGAGCGAGCTGCAACAGCGTCAGGAGATCCGTTGAAGCTGCTTTTGAAGTTCGTCTGCACCGTCTCAATCAACGGTGAGCAACGCAATTCTACGTGGTAGAGAAATCCCTTCAGCTGCTAGCAATCGACATGCTCGATGCTATCGGGTTGTGGTCTGTGCCTATCAGTGCCTATTGCAACCGTGTAACCAGTTCCGCCACCACCGTGGACTCCCTCAAGGCGGCATTTCCAGCAGTCTTTCAAAGCGAACTTGGATTGTGTACGAAAACAAAACTCAAGCTGGAGCTCAAGCAAGATACAGTACCGGTATTTTTCCCTAAGCGTCCTGTGGCTTACGCCATGTACAATGCGGTGGATGACGAGTTGGACAGATTGGAGCGTGCCAAGATCATTTCACCCATTGATTTTTTTAACTGGGCGGCCCCGATCGTAGTCGTCCGCAAGGAACATAAGAATTTGCGGGGATTATTCTATCGGCCTCAACGATACCCTGCAGCCACAGCGGTATCCTCTCCCGTTACCGGAAAACATTTTCGCCAAGCTAGCCAACTGCACCGTGTTTAGTCAGATTGACCTTTCTGATGCCTTCCTTCAAGTGGAAGGCAGCCGGGAACTTCTTGCCATCAACACCCACCGAAGGTTGTACCGCTACAACCGTCTTCCGCCTAGAGTCAAGACCGCATCAGGAGCATTTCTGCAGCTTATAGACACCATGTAAGCTGGTCTCCCGTGCACTTCTGGTTACCTTGATGACGTGGTTGTTGCCGGAAAAGACGCGCAGGAGCATTGGACCCATCTTCGTGCAGTATTGGAGCGGATTCAAGAATTCGGGTTCACCATCCGGCCAGAGAAGTTTACGTTTGCTCACCCACAAATCAAATATTTAGGCTACTTGCTCGACCGCAACGGTCTACGACCAGATCCAGCAAAGATTCAATCTATCACCGACATAGCGCCTCCTACCGACGTCACCGGCGTACGCTCTTTCTTCGGAGCGGTTAATTATTATGGAAAATGCGTCCCCAGAATGAGAACTCTACGTTTTTCGCACGGTTTGGTATGCCAGCAACGTTGGTTAGCGACAATGGGCCGCAGTTCACCAGTGTGGAATTCCAAGGGTTCTGTGTGGAGAACGGTATCGACCACCTTACTATCACACCGTTTCATCCACAATCCAACGGGCAAGCTGAAAGGTTTGTCGATACTTTTAAGCGGCCCGTCAAGCAAATACAGGAGGAAAGAAGCACGATACGCGATGCACTCAACACCTTCCTACTCACGTACAGAAGCATTCCCAATTCGTCAGCACCAGACTGCAAGTCTGGAATCATGTTCGGTCGTCCAATCCGGAGGTACTTGGAGTTACTTCGCCCTCCGCCTGACCACTCAACGCGGAATAATCAACCAACGAAGTCAAGAGTAAAACGAGGCTACCATCGTGACACCTGGCACTGGGCACCTGGAGTTGTACTGGAGAAAACCGATACAGTAATGTACAATGTTTGGGTCGACAATCGGAAGCTTGTACGGTCGCATATTAACCAACTCAAAACACAAAATCGCAATAAGCTTCCCATCAACATCCTACTTGATGCATGCGATCTACCCAAACCTCGCTCGCAGATTGTGTCACCAGGACCGTTGCCGATTGGACCTCAAGAAAATCCAGTATCTGCGTCCTAGTCAAGCTCTCCACAAGTCACGGCGTCTACGGCACCGCTCAGTCACTTCGGACTTTCAGCCTGCCATTGAACTTGAACCAGCACCCCAGGCTCCTTGCCGCTCTCCCCGCGTTCGAAGAGAACCTCAGCAATTTCAGCCGTACCTCCTGTATTAGAGGGGATACGATGTTGGGACCTTGGATTACCCTAACGTTTCACTTTCCAACTGGGTTCACGGATGGCAGTGAAGCTCTCATCATGTCGACGCCATGACAGCACCAACGAAAAACGTCATTCAGACCAGAGTGAAAAAGCCATAAGAACCGCGTTATTTGTACCGTCTTGTTTCATACATTAAATATACAGTTTTAATTTGCTTTAATTGTTACGAGTCGCGTTCAATTACCTTCATTCCGAACGGCCACCTCGGACATGCGCGATCGTAAAATCAATCAGATCGACAGTCTGACAGAGAATGAAAGTGAAAGGGGTTTCCCTCCATTTTTATCTAGTGTCATCTATCTATAGGGACCCTGATAATTTGCTTCAAATTTTTCATGGTGGAGCTATTTTTAATCTTGAGAGAACTCTGGACACATACGGAACTATGTGAAAGTGTGAGTAGCGAGAAACCAAATGCCGATTGTTTTCTAACTAGTTCATTTTTTTTGGGAGGCTCAATTGCGTTAGCTTTACGGAGCCAATAATTCATAGTTTTTTTTTTTTTATAATGCTATAACTAAATACTATTATTAGTAGAATTTTTGGCCGTTTATTCGCGGTTTACCCGAGGTTAATAGGGGTGACATTTCTGGATATGGGCTGGACTGCGCAACATGGAAATATGATTCTGTAGTCTCATCAGATAGTTGTCGCCAGCTCTAGAGCTTTGTACGATATGTTCAGGGCTCCCTTTCCGTATTTGGCCGGTTAAATACCGATTATCAAATGTTTATCTTTTGTAATGTAACGACGAATAACACGAAATCCGTGCATTGAACGCATAAAGTGATTAGTGGCCAGCCCTCTGTTCTGTTTCTGGCAACGCATTGTTATGGCCCTCGTTTGATCCAGCAGGAATAATCCCATAGCACCTGCAATATGTCCCAGCACTTGAATCGGCTTCCAAATTACCCCGATATCCGTTTCGGCTCTGCAGTGCCTCATAAATGGGACATAATTTACCCGAATGCAGTGGAGCTAAAAATGGCGCCATCGGAACTGAAACCCGAAAATCAAGTGCATACATTAATGACGATGACTCCCACAGTTTTCTCGATATTGTGTTTATGGAAAATGAGCTCATTTGTTCACCGTCCGGTAGCGACAAATTCAATGAATAAATTATTACCCGGTGATTGTGTGATTGATTTCGAGATAAAATAAAAATACAGGGGTGATGTTTGTCTTTTTTTTTTTCGATGGCGAGGGTCATTCGTGAGGGTGTGGTTGTTTGATCTCGTTCTACCGCCGGAATTTCGATGGGACCGGTACGTCGCTGGTGGTAATGTGATTGACATATAAAACAAAGAGCTTGATGCCGATGTCGAACCGGTCTGTAGTTAGTAGATGTGGGATGATTTCATATTGATGAGTGGATTGGAAAAATATGCGCTTTCATACATGTGCCGGTTCCACTCAGCGCTGGTGCCTGTTTTAATGAGGTGTTCTCATTATCGAACTGTGTCAACTGAGCTACGAATAATACGAGTTCATTGATCAGCAGATAGATTGGTAATTTGATGCATCAAAAGGGGTTTTAAGGGTGGATTGGTTGTTTAAGTGTTTGGGGCAGGGGGGGCTTTGAAACTGGGGTGTTTGGGTGTGGGGGGGGGGGGTTTAAATTTTTGGTTTTTAAGGGGTGGCACGTCAAATTGTATCACGGAGAAAAAAAAATTGAAAAAAATTTACACTCAGCCAAATAATCTTAAGAATTTCATATGGTTCAACTTATGACCGATGCTTTAAATTTCCTAAGGTTGACTTATGAATGGATTTTGTTTTACACGACATTGTTCTTGTTCGCCTTTAAGCTTTCCTATTTCCAAGTGTTGATATATACTAGTGGTCAAGTCACTCGACGCATAACCTTCAAGATTCGAATCCAGGTTGCTCCATATTTTTATTTTTTCAACATCATTATATTTCATAAGGCAAATTTATGAAATTCATACTGCTTTCTTATAGCAAATAATCATGACGCAATCTTATGAATATCGAAAGTTTATTTCGCTGAGTGTAGTTTACCAGTCCTTTTCAAACTTTCAGACAATAAGATACCACCCCTTTTTTAGGTTTTGGGGTATTTTTTTTTCTTAACTTTAATACCATAGCTGTCGCTCGCCCCTTACGCTTACCCCACTTTTTAGGGTTTGGAAATCTGGGGGGGGGTTTTTTTTGTGGGGAACCCCCTTTTTTTTTATTTGTTGTCTGTGGGGGTTCCGTGGGGGTTCTGTGCTGTATTTTTGTGGGGTTTGGGGGGGGGGGGGGGGGGGGGGGGGGGGGGGGGGGGGCCGGGTCCGGGCATTTGGTTGTGTTAGATTGCCGCGTGTTTCGGGGTTTGAATTGGGGTAGATCTCCCCGTTTACAGTCACGGTGGTCACGAACGGCGCACTCCGTTTGCCACATGAGCAGACCTCTTGCCAAATCATGTATTTCTTGGCAAACTTTGAAAGTTTCTGCTTCCTTATTTCCTCCAGAACATTGAACTTGTGCTGGGTGGTGAAGAACAGTAGCCCCGGTAGCTGCTGGAAGTCCGCCTTGACGTAAGTCTCATCATCTATGATAAGACAATGAGGCTTCATCAGCATCTGGGTGTACAGTTTCCAGGACCATGACTTTCCCACCGTATTTTGCCGTTCGTCACGATTTGGAGCCTTCTATACTTTGTACGTATGCAGTCCCTCCCGGTCCTTGGCTCTGTGAACGAAAGACTTGCACAGATTCAAATGTTGGCCACAACCCTGACCCATGCATCGAGGTGCCGCTAAAACAATTTCACGACACGCTTGTGATCCTCATCACTAATAGAACATCCATTCTGACCGCATTTCTCCTTCCGTTCGATGCTCAGAGTCACTCTTGTTATAGAATACAAGAAACATTTTACTACGTGCTACATTTGAGAAAATCAGGGCAATACATTCACAAATTTCGTACGTTAAAGAGATATCCCAATATAAAATATGAATGCTTTGAAATGGTATACTAACAAATGTTTCTCTCTTTTTTTCCAGGTATGTTTTCCAAAGGTAACAACAAAGAACAATCGCGATAGTAAGTTGAACAGAACTCAAGCAATAAATTCCAATCACACGTTAATAAATTGTCTGAAGCCTAACGAGCATTTAAACTCGAACCAATTATCGCAAAGATCCAGCTTCCCCCCTTCAAGTGAAATATGACTGCGTTATAAAAATTCAATTAGTTTCGAATCCTTCCAGCATCCCAATGGGCATTCATTGTCTGCCTCCTTTCCAGTACCAGCATCTTTCTTCCACGAACGAAGTCAATTTTATTTCCCCAGTTAGAAAAAAAAATACACATCTTCATCAATCATGTGAACGAGGCAATCCTTTTCCCCCGAACCGACAAAGCGCCCGTCGACGTGATTCGTTCAAAACCTCAATCAAACTCATCTATCACTTAGAGAGGGGGTCCAGATGTCGGTGATGGAAGGTGTCATAATTAAAAGAAGAAACTCGGGATAGGAAATGAGTAGCTCTTCCTCCCAGGAAGGATGTGGCAAATCGGCACCTGATTGACAGTTTGGATTAAATTCTCGCTACAGAAAAAAAAAATCATCAACTGAAAGTTTCTTCGAAGGTGCCCTATCGGTCCATAGAACTACTAACATTCATCTCTTCCGAGCAATCCTCTTCAAGCTGCGCTTGACTTGGCTCTGCGAAAATCCCCCGGTATTATTATGTGAAATGCAAACTTAGCTTCACAGCTTCCGCACTTCAGCTTATGGCTTTGATCTGTCATCCAAGTATCTACACGCTCACTTCTGCACACTCACATCCACAGCCCAACCTCCGATCCTGCACGGATGCTAGGGCGGAAATCGGAGAACCGATGTCGCTCCATTAGGGGAACACCTATTTTTTTCCCCCACTGAACATCAGCGGTAAATCCGAGTGGAAAAATGAAAAGAATACGGCAAAGACAATACCGTTGAAAGATGTCCTCGCAACGCAATCGTCGTAGCACACCATCATCGTTGATGTCCTTGCCGTCCTTTTTTTTTGTGCTTTGCTCTTAAAACGTGTTTATCCGTGTGTTTTTTCGAACTTCCACCACCCATCGACCATCGTCATTCGTTTCGGTTCCTTCGGAGCAGACTCAACACGACCAAGGCGGCATCATTATTATAATGATTCTGCTGTTTTTGTAGGTTTTGTTTGGACTGTTCTGCACCTCCCAATGCTCCCGTTATTGGAAGTGGCAATCCTTTGGGAGAAAGCAGGGAAAATAGATAATTCCCTTTTTTCGGAACTCTCAGTGGCGATGGTAGGGGTGTTGTGATAGTACGATGCGATAACAATAAGGCTTCTTTTTTCTAGCAAGGGTGATACGGTCAAAATTTGGTCAAGGGAAAACGCGTGTAAATCGGTGAAATCGTTTATTTAAAAAATCAAATTAAATTTCTTTTTCAAGTTCAATTAGTATAAAATTCAGGAAAAAATATTCAGTTAGGCTTCCGCTTTTCCAAATCCGAATTGCCGGGCCTTACGCTTGACCCCTGCCATCAGATTTTGTACAGCCACCTTGTCCACCTTCTTCGCCGCAGAAAGCCAGTTTGCCTTGAACTGCTGCTCGTCCTTAGCAGTTTTTTTGGTCTTCTTTAGGTTCCGCTTGACAATAGCCCAGTATTTCTCAATTGGGCGGAGCTCTGGCGTGTTGGGAGGGTTCTTGTCCTTGGGAACCACCTGCACGTTGTTGGCGGCGTACCACTCCATGGCCTTTTTACCGTAATGGCAAGATGCCAAATCCGGCCAAAACAGTACGGAACAACCGTGTTTCTTCAGGAAAGGCAGCAGACGTTTATTCAAACACTCTTTCACGTAAATTTCTTGGTTGACAGTCCCGGAAGCTATGAAAATGCTGCTTTTCAAGCCACAGGTACAGATGGCTTGCCAAACCAGATATTTCTTTGCGAACTTTGACAGTTTCGTGTGCTTGAAAATATCTGCTACCTTTCCCTTCCTTTTGCCGTATAAAACTCCTGTCCCGGAAGCTGCTTGTAGTCGGCTTTGACGTAGGTTTCGTCGTCCATTACCACGCAGTCAAACTTCGTCAGCATCGTCGTGTACAGCCTCCGGGATCGCGCTTTGGCCGTCGTATTTTGTTTATCATCGCGATTTGGAGTCACTACCTTCTTGTAAGTCGATAGTCCGGCTCGTTTTTTGGCTCGATGCACGGTTGTAGACGATACACCCAGCTTATTTGCGGCATCTCGGAGAGATAGGTTAGGTTTCGCTTGAAACTACCGGCAACTCTCTTTGTCGTCTCAGCGGCTTCCGGTTTTCGATTTCCCCCCGATCCAGACTTCCTGGCTGTCGACAAACGTTCCCCAAACACTTTAATTACATTTGTAACGGTTGATTTGGCAACTTTTAGCGATTTTGCCAACTTTGCGTGCGAGTAGCTCGGATTTTCGCGATGCGCGAGCAAAATTTTGATACGCTGCTCTTCTTGCTTGGACGGCATTTTGACAACTGAAGAGTGAATTCCAAAATCAAAATAGGAGCAACATTCTACACACACACACCTTCAAAATGAGGGGTGTTCAGGTTTTTTAAATGCAAAATTGAAAGAAATACGTCAAGTTGATATTGACCAAATTTTGTTGCAAAGCGCGTTGAGCAACCAATGAACCAACAGATCCATAACTATCTTCTACGCGTTAAAGATAGTGGCCCTCTCAACCATCGTAGAAAATACAACCGGGGCCGTATCATTATTAAGAGCCACCAAAAGTGTTCAACCATTTCAGAAAAACTATTTTTATAGGGTAAAGATTCTCGATTGGGTTCAAGTCAGGGCCATTCTAAGGGTTTGATGTGACAGAATCGAAAAAAGGCGAGCGTTTTCTTGGCCGTATGCTTGGGATAATTATCTTGCTCAAAGGTGTAGTTGCCTTCCAACCCCATTATCAGCAATCCCAAGTAACATTGCTAACACCATCCTGCTTTATTAAGTTTTATTAAAGTTTTATGAGAGCCACTTGAAATCAAATTGGTTTTATTATGGCACCAAGAGGTGCCAATAGGTTTCATATTTTAGTAAGGTTTATGAGAACCTACACAGCTTGTTTACAACGATCTTAAAACCTTGTTTCTCAAATTCCTTTTACTCCTATCAAAGGTTTTATTTCGACTTTATGAACTCGTAAAATGCTGTATTGAAATGCCGTTTTAGGACTCATTGATATTATCTTATTATGGTCAGTTGAAAAAGCATTTTAAAACCATTTTGCCTCCAGTAAATGCATTAAACGGCAAATTGGCATTGAAGGAAGTCACCATAAGACCAAATAGTTTTATAATAGTCATTGCGAAGAAAAATTGGCTTTATGGCAAAACTGTGATTTTTTTTCCAATCGCCATATTGAAATATAAGAAATAATTGAAATGTGGAAAAATAAATGCATCAAATTTTCAATAGTATGCAAATAAACTGTAGATCGGAGACTAATTTCGGCATTTTTTTAGATAATCTCATCCAATTCCAAGCATTTTACAGAAAATTCATAATTAATTTATCGAATATATTTGTTTTAATTTGATTTATGTTGTTGCAAATTCACATAATTTCCGAGGCGCATTAATTTTCGGCTCTTATCGTGCCAATATTTACCATAAAAATAAATGCGCATATGATTTGGAGCATAATACGCTGTAGAAAACACAATTTGTTTTGGATATTTTGCTATCAAACAAAATTTCCCGCAACACTAGACCTTTTTTTTACTGCTAAATGAATCAGAAGAGCAGAGAATCGAACAAAGCAGAACAACAAAAACCAACCTCGATTTCACAGTGAAGTTTGACAGCTGTGGCCATTTGGCCGCATGCTGGTTTTCATGGCAGCCAATAGGTTTTATGAAGGTTCTCAAGTGGTCATAACATCTTTCACTAGAACATTTTCAAAAGCTTTATGTTCTTATAAAGGTTTTATTAACTTGTTTTCACAATCATCTATAGAATTGGCCATTTTGTACAAATTTCGGCTTTAAATAAGCATAGAGGAGGAGTTGGTAGACAAAACAGTTTTGAATGTAGTTTAATCAACAAAGCCGGGAGGAGTGCTATACGGCTGGATTAAAACTAAAATTGTAACTTGGGATGACTACTCCAGATTTTCGCACAGAATATCAATATAGCCATCTGCTGTTATGACCTCATTGATAAGGGTCAGATAACCCACTTCAAACCACGAAAAGCAACCCCAGACCATAATATAACCTCCAGCGTGTTTCATGGTTGGCTGGAGATGCCTATCCTGCAGTCCTTCATCACTTTTGCGCAAAACTCTTTGCCGCCGTTTCTTGTTGGACAGCTTGAACTTGGATTCGTCCGACCACGCAACAGGTTTTCAGAACTCCTGGAGCTTAATTATGTGGGTTCTGGCGAATTGGAGCCGTTTTTCCTTGTTAGTCCGGCTGATGAACGGTTGAATCAAGGTGAAATGGCTTTTCAACCCTTGCTCAGCGATAGTTCGAATTACGAGATCCGAAATTGGTGGGCTCAGCTTCTCCTTCATTTTTCGGATGGTGATGAACAGATTTTTCTTGATCTCTCGGAGGATTGATCCGTTTAACGTTTTCGTCCACGTCCCGGTCGATCAGCAACACTTCCAAGCTTCTGCTTCAGAAAAATCTTCTGAAGCTTCAGAAAAATCTTCTGAACTTCACCACGGCTCACTCCATATCTCTCGGCAACTGCGTGCTGGGTAACGTTTGCATTTAAAAAAATGGCCTTTTTTCGGATGGTGATAAATAAAAAGCCAAGAGAGATAATGCTTTTATAAATTTCCCATGGAAGGTAATTATTTGAGCCTACTTGCCAAAAAAATTCTACGCCCTTGCGAGCGGCCTTCCTGCAGTTAACCAGAACATTCGCCATGGTGGACCAAAACATGCGTGTAAAGGGTGTCCACGATGAAATTGCCACACACAAAATTGATTCGCAAAATTCGAGTTTTCATCCGATTGCCATCAAATTTTCACGGATTGAGAAATAACTATTAAACTTTATTTTACCATTTTACTCGTATTTTATTTACAGTCCATACGCAAATGCCCGCACCTTGGCCTTAACCCCGGCCATAAGATTCTGCACAACCTGTGAATCAACCGTTTTTTGCATGTAAACCCATACTTTCTTCAGTTCCTCGACTGTCTTCACTACCTTAGGTCGTTTAAGAAGGTGCTGCTTCATAATCGCCCAGTACTTCTCGATGGGGCGGAGCTCCGGAGTGTTGGGAGGGTTGAACATTTTCGGCACGAAATTGACCTTATTGTCCGCATACCACTTCAGCACGTCCTTGGAGTAGTGGCATGAGGCCAAATCCGGCCAGAAGATTGTTGGGACGTTGTGGGCCTTCAGGAGAGGAAGCAGCCGCTTCTGGAGGCACTCTTTTATGTACACCTGTCCGTTCATCGTGTCCTGGGTCACGAAAGGTGCACTCCGCTTCCCGCACGTGCAGATGGCTTGCCAAACCAGGAATTTCTTCGCAAATTTGGACATCTTCTGAGTGCGGACATGCTCCGGAACGCTGAACTTATCCTTGGCCGTGAAAAACAGGTTGCCGGGGATCTGTTTGAAGTCGGCCTTCACATATGTTTCGTCGTCCATGATGCAGCATTCAACTTTCGTCAGCATGTTGAGGTACAACTTCCTGGCACGGGTTTTGGCGGACTTGTTCTGCTTCTCGTCGTGATTAGGGGCCTTTTGTACCTTGAACGTTCGAAGCCCAGCCTTAGTTTTGGCCTTCTGGACAAAACTTCGGCTTAGGTGCAGCTTCTTAGCCACATCCCGAACGGAGGCGTTCGGATTTCGGTTGAAGGCCCCAACTACGCGGTTGTGATTTTTGGTGTTGTACGGAATACTTTTTCCTTCACTTCTGGGCTTTCGATCGGTGGTCAACCGTTCCTCGAACCGCTTAATCACTCGCGACACCGTGGAATTCGCGATTCCCAACGTTTTAGCGATGGAACGATGCGAGAGATCCTTGTTCTCGTGATGAATGCGCAAGATTTTATCACGCACGAGCTGTTCTTTCGACTCCATTTCCGCGAGTTTTGATCACAGGACTTTAAAACTTGCAGGATGTAAATAATGCACTATGAACTAAATCCACCCAAATTTTCAGTAAATTCTACCCAACGGTTAAAAAGTTAGAGCAATTTCATAGTGTGGCAATTTCATCGTGGACACGCTTTAGGCAATTTTTTGAGTTCTTTATTCGTTTTATTTATCAATTCCTTCTCAGCTTTCGCGACAAAATTGTTGCAGTAGATTTTACGCTTTAGGTCGGCCCAGAAATTCTCGATAGGACGCAGCTGGGGGACGTTGGGCGGGTTGGCCGACTTGGGTACCACATCGATATTCAGTCGCTCCATCTCCTCCAACGATCGCTTCGAGTAATGGGCCGACGCTAGATTCGGCCAGAACACCGCGTCTTCGCCCTTATGGTATTTCTTGATGAACGACGCAACTTCCGGCAGGCATTTTGTACTATAAATTTCCCCATTCACGGCCAGTCCGGAGCGAAAGAAGAGCGGCTTTGACATCCCCTTCTCGCTGATTGTCAGCCACAGTAGCACCTTCTTGAGGAACTTGGTGTGTGAAATGAACTTCATCTCGGAGCTCACTTCCTTCGTGGGGGAAGTAAAATACGAAGCCAGTCGTTGCCATCCAGGGTGAGATAGGTCTCGTCGTCCATCCCCACTGCCACGTCGCGATTCGCCGGGAAAATCGAGTTGAGCATCTTATTCAGCCGCTGCCGCCGCGTCATTGCCTGCAGCTCCGAAACCAGTGGACGCGACTTCCGCTTCCTGACATGTATGTTCATGTTCGCCAGGTACTTTTTCACTGTTTGACCGGTTGAACCGACCTCCCGGCCAAGCGCACGCAGCGATGCAGCCACTTTTCCCTCGGTCTTCCTCTTCAGCATCCTTTGGAGCTTCTTGTCGCTCAGGGTCGTCGGCCGTTCGGAACCGGGCTTTCTTTCGATGCTCTGATTGTTGTCTAATGCCGGAACGGGCGTATCTGGCGTCCACAAAGTGCCGCAAGATGTCCGTTTTCGACGCGAAGGGGTGCCGTTCTTTGAACGCGCACACTTCTGAACGGAGTTGCTTCACTGTTTTTGCCATCACGGTTAGAGTTCAACTGATAGAGCTGTCAAATTTTGGCTGCTGACTCATAGGTTACTATGATTGATAGTTTTGTCAATGCGAGTTAAGGTAAACCCATGAAAAATCGACAATTTTTGTCCATTAAAAAAAATACAAACGTTATGGTTCCGATTGCAAACACGATCAGATTTCGGACTGGTAGCGAATTTTTTGCCACCCATGTTAATCGTTTTTAAATCATTTCCGGTGAACTCAATACGTCAACTTTTTCGACTTGCGGCAGCGCTTTGAGGCGGATGTAAACAATGAAGCATCAAAGCAGTGATTTTCGGGGGGTATACCAGCGGATTCTAAAGCCTGTTCACGTTAAATTTCGAACACCAAAATAATAGCAGCAAAAATTTTTTACAGATAATTCAACAAAACTGATTGTTTATTTCACAATAATAGAGTTATACCTACATTAGAAACAGTTGATAAAGATGTTAATCCTTCTTCCTGTAAAATTCTCGAGCTTTCTGTGTTACATCCGCCACCGGGTTCCGTACGGTATTCTCAGATATGCCAGCCGTGACGATTCTCCATCTTCTCTTGAAATCATCGGTACCATTTACTTTCTTCTTAGTTTTGTAGAGTTTCTGCTTAACTAGAGCCCAGTACTTCTCTATTGGACGAAATTCAGGACAGTTTGGTGGATTGGTTGTTTTTGTCACCTATTTGACCTCATGTACCTTATACCATTCCAGGACGGATTTCGCATAGGGACAAGAGACCAAATCAGGCCAAAACCGAGCTGGAGAGTCTTGGCTTCTGATAAACGGTAGCAACCGCTTTTGCAGACATTATTTCTCGTACACACCCTTATTGATAGTGCCGGTAGAGACGAAACTGTTATATTTTCATCCACAACTACATATGGCCTGCCAAATCAAATACTTCTTCGGGAATTTGGACGCCTGCTTTGTCCGGAAATGCTCGGCAACGGCGTTCCTTTGCATTGCGGTATACAAAACCAAACCCGGAAGCTGTTTAAAGTCTTCGAGTACGTATGTTTCGTCGTCCATTATGATACAAGAAAATGTTTGCAAAAAATTGGTGTAAAGCTCCTTAGCACGATTTTTTGCAGTAAAATTTTGCATGTCATCACAGTTGGGCACCTTTTTCACTTTGTACGTTTTCATTCCTTATGCTTCACTTTTTGTACGTACGATTTTGACTTCTCAACTTTGCGAACCACATTTCGCACAGAGAGATTGGGATTTTTCTCAATAATGGCTACCACCTTCTTGTCCATTTGTCGGGAGCATACTTTTCGATTTCTTCCACTTCCAACCTTCCGATCCACAGTCAAGCGCTGTTCAAATGATTTGCAAACACAAAACACGATACTTTTTGGTAGTTTTAGTTTCTTGGAAAGATCGCGTACCGATAAATTTGGATTTTACTGCCGTTCGTACAAAATGCGTTTGCGCACTTCCACTTGATTCGACGCCATTTTACTGAAAGTAACAAGAATGCAAACATGTTGTACCACGAAATAAAGTGGAGAGTTTCTGCTGTCATATATTTGAAATATTTCAGCGACCCGTGAAATAATTGAAAATCTACACTGAAAGAAAAGTGTCCGAAATTTAACGCGGACAGGCTTTAGATTTAAATACATTTTGTTAATTCAGTAACCTATTTTGGACACGATCCTAAGTGCTAATGAATGTACTATCTATTGATTGATCCTTGAAGTTAACAAGTGAGTAGCCTTTCTGAAATATAACATAGTTTGTTCATAAGTGCTAATTGAATTCCTAATTCTAGCGAAATACGTTGATCAGATTTAGCCTCGTGCTGGAAAGTCTCACTGGCTGCATAAAAAGGGCGAAGAAAGCTTGTTGTGAGTAATTAAATAACTAATTTACATCTTAACCTAATTCTTAAAATAAATTAAATTTCAGTTTCAAGCTGTCTAATCGAGACTGCTCTAAAAGAGTCCGAATAGCACTATTTTCCCCCGATTGTCGATGTTAACTTTATTTTAGAATTCAAATGAAAACTAGCAGCGGTGACTTCACGCAATCAAGGAAATTCGAGGAATAAATAAAAGCCATGTTTCGAGACTGTTTTCAAACAAGTAAAACAAGTTCCATTAGCAATCATCATTATTTTCTAATATTCAGAGATTTTATGTCATATGCAGGGTGTGAAGATTTTTTTTCGACAATGGAGTAGCAGTTTCCACCGTGAAAGCCAACAGATGTCGCTCACTACGTCCTGAAAATTAGCCTATTACTGATTTATGAATCACACGAAACATATTAAAATATAATAAGAACCCAAGAATGTTCTTTTTACCACCATCCTACATACGGCACTGCACTGAAGCATTTAATTTCAGTATTCAAAAAACCATCGCCTTCTTCCAACCGGAATTTCTCCTCGTACAGCTGATATTTTGTTCAACTCATCATTCCGAACCGTAAAGAACCCCACAGAAAAACAACTGAAAAACGGAAAATTTGCGTCACATGCAGACGCTTCCCGAAAGAAATCCACCGGTTTCCCCCGAGCCAACCTCCCAAAGCTCCCACCGAACGGGTTTCGGAAACAATAGCCGATTGTGCAGGAGTTTCAGGACATGGGAGGGACAAAAGAAAAAAAGAAAGAAGGAAAGCAGAATTTCAATACACCTCACCGCTTGGGAATCGAAGAGCAGCATGTGGAAACGTCGAGGAATGCGAAAATTGAAAAATAACACTTCTCCTCCGACCTCCACCGTTTCTTTTGTTTTCGAAAGCTTGAAATTCCGAGAATGTGAGATAAACCATTCAAAGTGTCGTGGAGGAGGCGAAAAAGAAAAGTTGGTACGTTAGCCGGAATTTCTGCAGATGACATCCGAGAAAGAGTTTTGCGAACGAACGAACCGAATGTGGACCCAGTGGAGCGTAGGTGTTGAGAATGGGAATAAATGTGCCTTCAAAGTGAGACGTTTTAATTTTCTCATGAGGGGATTTATTCATTTCAACATGGCGACCGAATTAAATATTTCTCGAATTAAGCATCATCGCTCCACGTTTTAAGATTGTTAATTATTTTAAGCTCTCTGCTCACACGAAAATGGGCTTCGGCGCTAGATCCGGAGGCATTCGGCTGCATGGCACTCAAAGTGCAGCCACCGGAAATCGCGAAGTGAGCCTCAATGGCTAATCCTCTCGGCAGTGAAGTGAATCGAAAAAAAAATACGGAATCACTCCGGAACATTCCGCTTCGGGGGCAAGTGCGAATCGATTTAGACATCAAGCTCGTGGTACTCTTTTGGTACGGATTTCTAAATACTCGCCTCGGTTCGGATTAAATTCAAGAACCGGGTGGGAAACGAATACACCAAACGCTCTCTATCATTTGAGTACCATGAATTTGGTTGGCTAACCACCGTCGTCAACGGCAGTAAGCAAATCAATGACAGTGTGTATGAGTGGAGGAAGGAAGGGGGGGGGGGGGGGGGGTTGTGAATGGGATTAGTGAAGGAGAAAAGCGGACGAGTTCAAGTGGTGCGGAGAAGTTTTCAATCGAAAGACTAGCAGCGACTAGTGAGACGGAGAGCGCGCTCAAGCCTCGAGTGGCACTTGGTTGGCAGCCTGGCGTGAGGATGTGAAGAGGGTTCGGGGCGTCTGGTGAAGCTAAATTAATGATGTCGAATCAATTAATCGCAATTGGAGAGTAAGAAGTTCAGTGTAGCGAGCTACCATTGAAGCCTTGGAATGAGGATTGTGAATAGAAGTTATGAACTTGGGTGGTGTTTGAGGATTCACTCCAATTGGAGTATATGAAAAGGGATTCTAGTGGTTTGTGAATGAAGAGGGTGGGGATTCAATACGATTCAAGTAAGCTCAAGATACTTTTGTCTATTTCAATCAACCGTAACAATTGTAACACGTTGTGAGAGCTAAACCCAACAATAAGAAAATACACACTGCAGGTCGAAATATTTCAAACAATGAAGTCTGAAACCCCTATTAACGAAGCAAACCAGGGGTCTGCTTAAAAAAAAACAGTGTTTCATTGCGTTTTCATGCATTTTTCCTGCCACCTGGATGTGAAGTTGTTTTGCAGAAGCCAGAGCGAAAGCAATAAAAAAAACCTCCGTTCGAAAGTAAGAAATAAGCACTCTACCGCCTACAAGTTGCTCTCCCAAATTTTGTGCCGCCGCCTGTCACCAATTGCAAAGGAGTTCGTAGGGCAGCGGCATTCGTGACAGCCCGTGCTACTACGGACTGGCAACCGTGCCTTACCTTGGACTCCAAAGGATGCTTAGATCGAACGAAGTTCGCCGAACTACAAAATTGACCAACTACAAGACCTCAATTAGACCGGTAGTCCTCTAAGGCCATGAAACATTGACATTGCTTATGAAGGACCAAAGACACCAAGAACGGAAGGCGTTGCGTACAATCTACGGTAGGGTACAGATGATAGACGAAACATACAAGAAGTAAATGAACCACGAATTGCATCAGTTACTGGGAGTTACTCGCATCGTACACATTGCTAAAATCGGTCGACTACGGTGGGCTGGGCATGTCCTAAGAATGTCGGATGACAGACAGCCCATTGAAAATGATGCTCAAAAACAAAGCAACAGAAACGAGAAGAAGTGGTGCACAACGAGCAATGTGGATCGAACAAGTAAAAGGTGACCTGTGGACCCTTCGAAAACTGCAAGGCTGCAGCCATGGACCGAATAGAATATTGACAACTTCTGTATACAGCAGAGGCCACCCCGGCCTTGGTTTGATTGGTAAAGTAAGTATGTAGCACTTTGTGTCGATTGAATACAGCAGATCCAACTTCTACGGATCATCGCATTGGTGGACGAAGTAGAGCGCATCGAGAGGATGCCTGGTTCCGACAGTCCGACGGTGCTTTGCGACCGGAAGGTCCAGTACAAATTGAAGCGCAAAACCGAGGTGAAAGTATCAAAATCCTTGCTTGCCTTGCCCACACAAAACGTCAAAAAGTACCTCCAGTTCATGGAGATCGTCATGCGGAAGCGCCGGTCCAAGTCGCAGCAGCAGGTTGAGGACAATGGTCAAGGAGATTTTCAATGGCCGATGAGACATATCTGGCTCTGGGCGGCAACAACTGGCAGGGGGGCGGATATTTCACGTCCTTCAACGCGGAGGTAAGCAGCAAGGTCAGATATATCTCTCACACCAAGTTCCCGAAGAAAGTTCTCCTCTGGCTGACCTTTAGTGAGAAAGGATTTCATACCCACTGTTTTTTTCCTCGGGATTTACTGTGGATGGGGAGATTAACAGTACCAAATGCCTGTTGGAAGTAGACATCTCAATTCTTAAGAACCATGTGGGAAAGGATATGGTGTTTTGGCCGGATCTGGCTTCGGCCCAGTATGCCAAAAGGTCGCTCGAAGAGATAGACCACCTGAACATCACTGTGGTATTGAAAAAACGCGAACCCTCCTAACGTTATCCAGCAACGGCGCAAGTTTCTATGGTTATTCTTGTTTCACTTCAAACGCGGATTCTCTTCTTCTTCCACTTCTTCTCTTTGCTTCTCTTCTTCCGCATTTTGCTTCTGTTTCTCTTCTTCGTCCTCTCTTCTTCTGTTTTTCTTCTTCCACCTTTCTCCTTCCGTTTCACTTTCCACCTTTCTCCTTCTTCCACCTTTCTCCTTCGTTAATCTTCTTTCGCTTCTATGATTCCACTTCTTTCTTCCACTTCTTGTATTCCGGTTCTTTTCTTCAGCTTCTCTTCTTCCGAATCTTTTTTTCCTCTTCTTCTACTTCTCTTCTTCCAGTTCTTCTTCTTCCGCTTTCTTCTTTTGCTAATCTTCTTCCGTTTCTCCTCTACCCTTTTTCTTCTTTTCTTCCTTTCTCTTCTATGGTTATTCTTGTTTCTTCCTTCTTCTGTTTCTCTTTTCGCTTCTCTTCTTCGCTTCTTTTCTTCCGTTTCTTATCTTCCACTTCTCTTCCTTCTTTTTCTTTTCTTTTCCGTTACTATCCGCATCTCTTTCTCCGTTTCTCGTCCTCCACTTCTCTTCTTCAAATTATCTTCATTCTCTTCTCTTCTTCCACTACTTATCTTCCTATTTTTCTGCTTCTTTTCTTCCACTTTTGTTCTTCTGTTTCTCTTCTTCTACTTCTCTTCTTCCAGTTCACTTCTTCCATTTAATTTCTTTTGCTTATCTGCTTCCATTTCTCCTCTACCGCTTTTCTTCTTATCTTCTTCTCTTTTTCTTCTATGGTTATTCTTGTTTCACTTCCCTTCTTTTGTTTCTCTTCTTGCACCTATTTTTTTCAGCTTCTCTTCTTCCGCTTCTCTTCTTCCGCTTTTCATCTTCCACTTCTTTTCTTCCGCTTCTCTTTTCCTCTTTTTCTTTTCCGTTACTATCCGCTTCTCTTCCTCCGTTTCTCGTCCTCCACTTCTCTTCTTCAAATTCTCTTCATTATCTTCTCTTCTTCCACTACTTGTCTTCCTTATCTATTTTTCTGCTTCTTTTCTTCCACTTTTGTTCTTCTGTTTCTCTTCTTCTACTTCTCTTCTTCCAGTTCACTTCTTCCCTTCTCTT
>JAHHFK020003773.1:0-81845 GCA_024533555.2 Aedes koreicus
CCACCATTGGGGCTTTATTGAGCCTGCTGGTGCTGACTAAAATAAATAAATAAATAAAACGAGTTCCTTCAATAAAATCCATAAAAACACAGCCATATGCAAAACAATGTCTAAGATTGCGAATTTATTGTGAAAAATAAGCAGACCAGTCTGTTTCCGTCGAATGCTTTATGTCTTCACTGAATTATTCCATAACGTTTTCGTAACTCTATCCACGATGTGTGCAAACGTCCAAGCTCTGCTATGGCATGCTTTAAACTTAATTCTATGATCTAAAGAAAACGACTTGTCAAACTAAGCCATCTTTGAAAGAAAATGGATAAAAACCAAATTCCAACTGCTGATGGTTAAGTAGTAAGCATGGTTTCCTCTCACCCCAGTCGGTCTGCTATCAAGTCCAGTCGGCGCCGTTGAGATTTTCTGAGACGAAAAATCCCTGATCACGTCATCCTTCGGAAGAGAAGTAAAACCGTTGGTCCCGGCACATGGTTTACTTCTCTTCGAAAGGAACGAAACAACAACAACAACAATTCCAACTGCTTTTCCAACCCAAAAACAACGTTTGTCCCTTTGAACTAGATACCCTCTAAGCTTTCAATGTATTATAAAATTTACTTCGCCATTTAAAATTGAACCTCGTTATTTCAAGGAGATCCCGTAAAAAAATCCTGCAATTCCGAAAAAATGCGTAAAAACCATCATGACTGTAACCTCGAACAAATTTAGCCAAACATGTAAAGTAACTAAAATTGTATGTTAATTCAATGTATATCTACTTAATTTAATAATACGCCTGATAATATTGAAAAATCTTTTTTTTGTCATATGTCCTACCTTGCAGTGTCTTTTTGTTTGGTATTTTTCAAACAATAGTACACGGAGCAACCAAATAGCTAACGATGTTGCATGGGGGTGTTGTACTAAAAGATGATACATTTCAAACAAGTTGTTGATAATAGGAGCAGGTTGGGTTCGGTTTGCAACATTCCGATGCATGTAGTTGTAGGCTGAATTGATGAATAGCTATATGTAGCTGCATTAGTGACACGTGTCACATATACCTTCCAAAAGTAGCAAAACAGATGCCATTCATAATTGTTACACACAGGAAACCATTAAAACACGACGCTTTTATTAGTATCTAGAATTCTCCCGCGAATGACATGTAAAGTTTAGTATTATAAGAGCTATAGAAGTATACACAGACAAATGTAGATATATTGATGCATGCATAAGATTTTATTTAATTTTTTTATCAACTAATGCAGAAAACGAACATTTTACACTTCATTCTGTAAGAGATTCGAGGCCTGTTTAGTTTAACCAATCGTTATTCCATGCAGTGGTGATTATTCATCACGTTGGAAAAGTGTGGAGATTTGAATCGATCGAAATATAATTTAGGCCTAATAATTTAATTGGTTCGTAATATGTTGACACATTTTGAAGCAGTAAGCGTACGTAGCCTGCATTGAATGATTTTTTTATTCAAGCATCGCCGATAAGTGCAAGTAAAGCACGCTTATAATCACCAGACGTTTCTCCCTGTAATGAGCAAAATAAACCAATTAGTCATATGAACTCGCTCGCACAAAGATATCGAAGTTTCAGTGAAATGAAATGTTGAACATTATGTCGGAAGTAGTGCACTACTACGTAAAACCAATTTTCGCTGGTATGCTAGTTTTGAACTGAAACGACAATATTGTATCGATTTGCAATTGCTGACCTTGACAACGCTGTAAAGTGATTTGTTGTACATTTGCTCAAACTCATCCTTGATGTTTTGTAAATCGATCTCCGAACGGCAGATTATAATACGAATCAGAGTTGCGTCGTCTGTTCCGACGCCATCCATGGCTTTGTGTAACCTTTTGGCGAAGAAATGTGGGGTCATTTGTACGCATTCGACGATCGAGCTTAGGGCATCGTACAGTTCGCCGCTGAGTTCGGCTTTCAAAGCTTGCTCAATCGTCCGTCCAGTGAGGCTTTTGTATTCATCGAATACAATTTCAAGCTGATCAAAGCTAGCGTGGGCCAAGATTTTGTAGAACACCTCCTCATCAGTGCCGAGCTTGCCTTCGCCTGCATTGTACAACTGGTTTGCTTGTTCGACGGCTAGATCCGGATCCACGGTTCCTTGAGGATCGCGTGATCCAATACAGATCATTGTCAGTAGCCGCCTAAAGCTACCGGACGTTTCACTGCAAAGATGTTCTGCCAATGGACGATCGTACATCCCTTCATAATTTGCCACCACATCATGAATTTGTTCATTGTTCAACGAGCACAGAATCTCGATCAGCGTTTTTTCGTTAGTTCCGATGCCATCCATGGCCTTGTGCAGTTGCTTACATAGGTACTTGGCTGGAGGCAACATCAGTCCAATAATTACATCTTCAAACTTTCCACCCAACTCTGATTTCAGATCTTCAATCAAATCCTAAAATGTAATCGTATGATGCGTGATGGCAACGGCTTGCGCTAATTCTTTTACACATACCCGACCTAGCTCGCGAGTGAAAGCTTCCGAAATTTCTTGACGTTGTTGGTTGGTCCTGGCACAAAGAACGTCAATGATGGCTTGCTCGTCGGTGCCGAAGCCCTTCATTGCTTTCCGTAGCGCCGCTGCATCGGCGGAAGCGTCAAATTCTTCCGCTGGATAAACAGTGGGGTGAGGCTAGTGATTGAAAATATCCGCATAGAAGAATAAAAATAGATCTATGATGTTTTCTGATTAAGGCAAAATGAAATCTTCTACTTACAGTATAGTACCACGACATTTTAAAACTTGCAAATAGCTTAGATTAGAACGATAAAGTTGCTGTGAATATTCAAAAATTAACTATAATAAAGTGACTGACGATCAGTGACGACGTTAAAAATATAAAGTATATCCTCAACGGACGTAAACGCTGTACTGAAAGAAGAGAGGAACAGATCCGACTCTTATTGTAGTGTGGTTTTCATCTCGAGAAGTGGTTGTTGGTGTAGGCGCGACGACAGGTCTTACTTCTACCACTACATTAGTCGCTAAAATGTTACTTCGCGATGTGTTGCGAGTCCGGTATGAAGTTGCATCGCACATCGGTCGCGGTTTTCAGTGTTGAAAACGGGTGGGGTAAATGTTTTTTCTTTCTTTAATTGCATTTAAGTCCCAAACGTTGGAAGAAACAATTTAAAAAAAAAAAACCCCTGGGGGTTACAAACGGCAATTTTTTTGTAAATATTTGAAAATAATAATTAATTATTTTTTGTGGTTTTTCACCTGGAATTCAGTGCATAGTGGTCCAGAATGCGAATTTAGCTGGAAAGATACATTTTCAGCCTAAGTTTGATGTTTTGGAGCAAAATTGTCCTCTACAAAAAAGTTCCTAATAACGAGGTTCCTTCTTTTGATGTGAATGAAAACTAGAATGGTCCTTATTTTTAGCGAAATCGAAAATCAGATTTTTTATTTGCAGAAATAAAGGAATATATTTTTCGAAAAAGTTGTAGATTAGACAATTTTAAGCAATTTTAATTGAATACATTTTTCTGCAGCTATTGAAATGACCGAATTAGAGCAATTTTTCCAACGTAGCTTAGGGAGTCAAGTTATTTTATTGCTACTTTTTTATTTAAATTTTTTTCAGCAAAGTTGTCTTCGCATTGATTCTAGAGCAATGAAAGATACGACTATTGGTGTGCTGAAATTGTCTCTATCGTATGTCAAACAAAAGTAACTATGGTTTTTGTAAACAAAATAGGCCTTTTTCAAATGTTGATTTCCCTGGTTGGGGCAAACAAAAAAAAAAAAATTCTCAAAGGCTTTTGAAGGGATTTTTGTTATTGCATATTGTATCTGAAAACTGGAGATGAATTATTTTTTTTTAAATTAAGTAAAACACATTTGAAAAGGGCGTATTTTTAAAAGAAAATTCTAAATAACTCACTAATCGTAAAAGATATTGGCAAGATTTATACGTCAAACGTTTTATCTTTTTGATTTCTAAAAACCATCTGAACACAACTTTGTTGTCAAATTTTAAATAATAAAGTTAGAGCAAAAACTATTTTTTTTGTAGGGACACCCTAAGTTATCTAGGGAAAATTGATCTAAATCGGTTTATTCACAACAGATTACGTTGCTTGAAATTAGTTAGGTTACAATTTTACCAAACCACTTCATTTCAGCAAATAAAACAGTAAGTTTTAAGAACATAAGAACCAACCAACAATACTTGATGTTCTCAATTAGGTGCTTCGCAGTATGATCAATTAGATCCTGATGCACAACAGTTGCCTCAGACGGTTTTATGCAAATACCTGTTGTAATTATAGGATTTATTATGATGTCAAACATTGCCATAGCTTTTTTGCTTCTGCTATAGTGTTGTACGACGGATATAGATTAATACTGCTCCATGGTAGTAATTCGTACGTCCAAGCATTGTGCCTTGCTGAAATCATTTCGATATATGAAGCCAAGTTCCTTTTCGGGAGACATTAATACAGCGGTATCATGACTGGTTTCAGATGTAAACGAGTCTGCAAGATTCTGGATTTTTGCATTTTTTTCAAATACCTTTCCAGAATTACTACGACCTTCTGCACTTGCACTTGACGCCGCTGCAAATCCCAATTCTTCGGTGGTAAATTTTGATTTTATTTCCCGCAGGTGGTTCTGCTGAGTTCTCCTGCAGCTCTAGGAGATGGTTTTAGTTCCTTTTCCGTGAAGTTTCAGGAGAATTCACTGCAAAAGTCACATTTCCGCTCAGCCAAGTATCACTCTGATTTGCAGCAGCTACCGATTTAATTCACCATGTGACCTCATCAACAAGTTCTAAACAGCGTAGCTGTGTTTCTTTCCGAACACTAACTACGAAACTGCACTTCTAACTGAAAACGGTTGAGCTACTATAAGCAAACAGCAAAAGAATCCAATAGCAAAATTACTTATCAATAATATCGGAAATAGAGACCTTCATCGGGACAGTTTTCCTTAGATAACTTAGGGATTACCTACAAAAAAAAAACTAGTTTTTTGCTCTAACTTTTTTATTTCAAATTTGACAACAAAGTTGTCTTCAGATGGTTTTCAGAAATCAAAAAGATAAAACTTTTGACGTATAAATCTTGCCAATATCTCTTACGGTTAGTGAGTTATTTAGGATTTTCTTTTCAATTTTTGCCCTTTTCAAATGTTTTACTCAATTTAAAAAAAATAACATACCTCCAGTTTTCAGATATGATATGCAATAACAAAAATCCCTTCAAATGCTGTTGAGAAATATTTTTTTTACCTGCCCCAACATTTGAAAAAGCCCTATTTTGTTTACAAGAACCATAATTACTTTTGTTTGACATACGATAGAGACGATTTCAGCAAACCAAAAATTGTATCTTTTATTGCTCTAGAATCAATGCGAAGACAACTTTGCTGAAAATTTTTAAATAAAAAAATAACAGCAAAATAACTGATTTTTATAGGGACACCCTGAGCTACGTAGGAAAAATTGCTCTAATTCGGTCATTTCAAAAGCTACAGCGAAATGTATTCGATCAAAGTTGCTTAAAATTGTCTAATCTACAGCTTTTCCGAAAAATATATTCCTTATTTCTGCAAACAAAAAAGGTAGATTTAAGATTTCTTTGAAAATAAGGACCACCCTAGTTTTCATTCACACCAAAAGAAGGGCCGCGTTATTAGAAACATTTTTGTAGAAGACAATTTTGCTCCAAAACTTCAAAGTAAGGCTGAAATCTTTCCAGCTAAATTCGCATTCTGGACCAATGTGCAGGGGCTTTGAAGTTTTATGGATAAGTGCTTTAGTAAAAGATATGGTAACTGAAACGGCAAACCTTTAACTAAAGGGTATCCATAGTTAAATTGCATCACTTTCAATAAGCTGTAACATTTCGCCCTTTGGGTTGATTTCAACGAAATTTTGGGTGAAATTACCTCAGCGTGTATTGTTTACACTGCGTGAGTTTAATTGTGAAATGTGTCGTAGTTTCGAAAATGGAGTCGAAGGAACAGCAAGTGCGCGAGAACATTTTGCACACGCACCTCGACAACCCACTTCTTTCGTACCCAGCCATCGGAAAGATGTTGAAAATTCACCAGTCTACAGTGTCTCGTGTCATAAAACGTTTTGGGGAACGTTTAACTGTCGATCGGAAGGAGGTGAGTGGTAGAAAAAGTGTTCCGTACTGTGTGAAGAATCACAAGCGAGTGGTTGCTGCCTTTAAACGCAAACCCAACTGGTCCGTTCGGGATGTCGCGAAAAAGCTGCACTTGACCAAAAGTTTCGTGCAGAAAGCCAAGAAACGAGCCGGGCTCCGTTCATTCAATGTTCAGAAAGCTCCAAACCGCAATGAAAAACAGAACGCGTAAGCTGTACACGCAAATGTTGACGAAACCACACTGCTGCATCATGGACGATGAAACACACGTAAAAGCGGACTTTAAACAAATTCCCGGCAACCAGTATGTGACTGCGAAAGTCAAGTTCGATGTTCCAGAGTCACTCAGGAAACAGCTAGTGTCAAAGTTCCCCAAGAAATTCATGATTTGGCAGGGGATTTGTTCGTGTGGTAAACGGAGCAAGCCTTTCGTGACAACTTCAACTGTAAATGGTCAAGTATTCATGAATGAATGCCTGAAAAAACGACTGCTTCCGTTTCTCAAAACACACAACGTTCCTACAATTTTTTGGCCGGACCTAGCCTCTTGTCACTACACCAAGGATGTTCTGGAGTGGTACAAGACGAATGGTGTCAATTTCGTGCCGAAGGATCTTAATCCCCCAAACTCTCCAGAGTTGCGGCCAATTGTAAAATATTGGGCTATAATGAAGCACGAACTTCGTAAGCATCCTAAAAATCCTTAAATGCACTACAGAGCAGGAAATGTTGAAGTCATGGTTGAAACCGAAAAAAAAGCCTTCAAGCGTTGTACAAAATCTTACGCGTGGTATTAAGAAGAAAGTTCGGGCTTTTGGATTTGGTAAAGAAATACAGTGAAATAAAAATACCTAAACCAAGATTATACATTGTATTTTATTCCCTGAATATTTCATGACAATCGGTTGAGAGACCTGTTTTTGAGGCCGAGTTTAAAGTGATGCAATTTAACTGTGAACACCCTTTATGCGTATGAATGATTGAATTTCAGAATGGGACTGACCTGCGATTACTTTGCGTAATGGAACAAACTGACTTGATACTGTTTTAAATATTTTTTGAACAAAATTACTAGTTTTATTTGATAATATGATAGTAAATCCATATGGGACTGATACTGACACCAAGCAGTATTTTGGTATGCAAGAGGGCTGGAAAAATCTTTCTTCCTTGTTATGGCTGACCCACAATTGATACTTTGCGGATGAGTTTGCGTGAATTTGACAGTTTTTCCATAGGTTTTCTGTCTAATTTACGTAAACGGACCGCAAACGTAACTATTGTGAGCAAACCTTTAGAACTGATACTAAACAAAATATTTACTAACACATAATTAAGCTCCATAAAACGTTTTCTCCGGTCATCGTTTTGTGATCATGGTTAGGTTTATTTGTCAATCAGTTCCTACAAAACATGTCATATTGAGAAGGAAATTACGTCAGGTTGGTAAAAAGTCATGGTTCAGTGAATGCTCCCGGAGTTAATTCTGTTTTCCGTTCGGGGTACTTTGGCTCGGTATTAGTCTTGAGTATTATTTTATTATGTAAACAAGCTAAACGTGCATTAGTCTTGACCATTAAGTTATTAAACACGGTAAACGTGAGTTCATCTCACTCAATTAATGCAATTACACCGATACGTCCTGTGAAGGCATACCTCGACATAAAGATTTTTTTTCTTTCGTTACGTTATACTGAAATAACGATATATCAATGCAAGACAGTTTTGAGGCCCATTATTGAAAGCCCTTCTGTACTACCAGAACTTTGGTGGTATCAGCATCATGGCTACGATGTTTACGCCTTCACGGAAACCTGGCTAAATATCAGCACATTATCGAAGCAGCTGTTCGCCGACACGTATTATGTCTACCGGCTAGACCGACCGTCGCTCGATAGCAACAAGAAAACTGTTGGTGAAGTGCTTCTTGCCGTGCGCTCAAAATTCAAACCTCGCCTTCTTGAGCCTCCCGAGGACTCAACGGTTGAACATCTTTGGGTGGCGATATCCACTAAAACCGGGTCTATATCCCCCCCGGTAATGTTAGCGACAGCAGCCTTATCGAAAAGCACGCTCTTTCTTTGGATTGGATCGTGTCACAAATGGGACCCAGCGACAACATCGTCATCGTGGCAGATTTTAACATCAGCACGATTTCATGGCATATCGATAGTTAGGTTTCCGCTAGCCAGACAATTCATGTTCGTCATTCAGAGCGGCATCTCTCCCCTTGCTTGATGCTTATTCTACCGCCAGACTTGGGCAAGTTAATGGTATTCCGAACGCGAATAACCGTTTGCTGGATCTATGTTTCATTAGCGAAGAATTGGGTCAAAGATGTTCCGTTCTTCAAGCTCCGACACCGCTTGTCAAAAGCTGCAGAAATTATTCCCCTCTGCTATTGACACTGTAGTTAAATCCTAAGCACAGCTTCCATGACAACATCGAAAACGTTTACTATGACTTCACCCATGCTGATTTCGGTGGAATGAACAACTTTCTCGTCGGCAAGGATTGAAACACGACCCTTGCAACCCGGGAATGCGAATTTCGCTGCTTCGACAATGTGTGGTTATTTGCTGTACGCCGTTGATCAATTCTTGCCTAAGAAACTCAACCGTAAGCCTCTCAAACCTGCTTGGCCTAATTCCGACTTAAAACATTTGAAACGAGTTAAAAGGGCTGCTTTGAGGAAACGCATCAATTCTCCGAAGACAAACTACACACGCGCCAATGACGATTACAAACAACTGAATATCAGCTTGTACAACGCTCATCTGTCTCAATTGCAGAGTCGTCTCAAAACGAAACCGAGAACTTCTGGCGGTTTGTGAATTAACAACGGAAGGAAACCGGTTTACTCTCCACCATGACTGACGGCACTCATGAAGCTGACTCTGTCGCGGATATCGCCAACTGGTTCCGTACGCAGTTCAGCAGTGTCTTCTGTGACGAAATTCTAGATGCCGAGGGCATCAAAGCTGCTACTAGCAATGTTGCCTACTTGTCTGCATTTGATTCCATATCCATAGTGATATGGTGATTTCAACTGGATGCGGTCCTGATGGTATTTCTTCAATTGTCCTGAAGCGTTGCCTTAACACACCTTTTGCGCCCTTGGCTACGGTCTTCAATTTGCGGTGTGTTTCTTGAATGCTGGAAAGAGTCGTTTGTTTTCCCAATACACAAAAAGGGATGCAAACGATCCGTCCCCAACTATCGTGGGATTGCTGCACTAAGTGCTGTATCCAAGCTATTCGAACTAATTGTTCTCCAAAGGCAGGTCCATGACTATTCACAAACTGTTTTATGCCCAAGCGCTCGACGGTTACCAACCTTGCCGTATTTACATCGTTCGTCATCCGCGAAATGGAACGCGGTCATCAAGTAGACGCCATATACACATCTCTCTGCGGCCTTCGATAAAATGATCCATCAGGTTGCAATTTCCAATTACGGGAAAATGGGGGTTCACTATCAATTGTTGAACTGGCTCCGATCATACCTGACTGGTAGAGCTATGTCTGTGAAGATTTCAGATTATGCCTCGTCCAGCTTTTCAGTAACATCCGGCGTTCCCCAAGGCAGCCACCTTGGTCCCTTCCTTTTACTGTTATATATGAACGACGTGAACTTGGTCCTCAGATGCCTGAAATTATCCTACGCGGACGACCTAAAGCTTTACTACGTCCTAAAATGTCCAGAAGACGCCCACTTTCTTCAGCAGGAACTACAAGTGTTCGACAACTAGTGCCGGATCAACAGAATGTCCATAAATGTATCCAAATGCTCAGCTATCTCCTTTGGCCGAAAACGTGCGAGTTTCTCCACGACTACATCCTTCTTTTGAGGAACGCGCTTGAAACGTAACACAACAGTCAAGGATCTGGGAGTAATACTCGACTCCAAACTGTGATTCGAGAACCACATTTCCTATATTGTTTCTAAGGCCTCATCGCAGCTAGGATTCATCTTCCAAAAAACTTCACAGAGCTTTGTTTTGCAACATCTTCGTTATCAAAACCCTCGCAGATTGCCAAGTTATGAAAGTCGGTGTAAGCTCATCAATCCGGAATTGTTGGAAGGGAGGCATATGGTTGGCAAAGCGTGTTTCGTTGGTGACCTCCTTCTGGGAAACATCGACTATTCCACTTGGTCTCTTGAACATCAATACTCTTCGATGAAACCCCCGTTTACAATATATAAACCGGCACTCAAGGACCAACTACGGCAAACACGAACCTGTGCTAAGCATGTGCTGCGTTTTTAACAGCTGTTATAACATGTTTAATTTTAATGAATCCCGTGAAGTTAATAAGCGTTGTTTCAGAAGATGTTTTATGTTTTATCTTATTGTCATTGGGATAGCATTTTTAGCTGTTGACGAATAAATAGTTAAATAAATACATAAATTATTTAGAGCTAAAATGGTTCATAATGCCTTGAGGATGTCGCAAAAGTTAGTTCCCATCACAACCTAACTTAGATAACTTCCCAAATCTAGTTTAAACATGTTTTGCACCTTGAGGTGAGTTAAATGCATCTGTGTGCTAACTGGATATATTTTTCTTAGTCAGGTCTGAAATTTCAAATCTCAAAAAAGGAATTATATATAAAACAAACCCGAATTAATTTACCAATAATGTGACCTGACCCTTCTTACCCTATTAAGTATTCAGTCACTTCCTAGAATTATATCTCTGGCCACTTCTTCGGGAGTCCCGGGAACATAGTCAAAATATGGCCAATTTCGAACTTGTTGTTAAATTCTCATGTAATTTAAGGTGTCGCTTGATAAGTATTGGATCAAGTTGATCAAACCTGGCCACGTCACCTAGGCCACCCGGAATATGTTCGGATGCATCCAATGTGATTTGGAAATTTAAATTCCCATGACCTTTGAGGTTTCACGTGATGGGTCCGATTCAAAAATTAATTTTTTTTGGGGTTCCGATAACATGTCCAGATAGGGACACTCAGTTTGACTACCGATGAACTCGTTGTTAAATTTTTATGTGATTTAAGGTGTCACATAATTGGTTTTGGTTCCATTCGAAATTGGTCGACTAGGTTCGGATTGTGGTCCTAGACACTCGATTTGACCAACCTGTTTTTAAGTTCAGATGTTGTTTTATCGTGTCCAATGATGACTCAGTCCTCCGGGTTTTGGATAGAAAGTCGAACTCTCAAGCGACCTCTATGCTCAGTGCTTTTTTTTTTATATAAATTCATTTATTTGTACAGGCTCAGCCGAATAAACTTTACAGACCCAAGTTTTCATGTTTAAATACATCATTTATATTAGAAAAAAGTTAGGGGGTAGAACCAATAACTCTTGGCCGACTCGAGGTTAATAGGAATAACATGGGCGGTAATTTGAAGTATGGTTTACATAACACATTTATTTTAAATTCTAAATTGTCTAATCATAACTTATAACTATGCAACTTATGGTTTTTTTTTGACTTGAACATTATTGAAAAAGAAAAAAAAAACACCCAAACACAGATAAAAAACAAGTAATAGTAAACATACAAATAAACTACAATTAATATTAGTTAATATCACATAAATGAGTTTCATAAACTCCAGATCACGTAGAGTCAAAACATCTTGAACAGGTACATTGGGTTGTCTACCTTGAGCCCGAAGGGAATCCTAAAGCTCAGATCTGACTCCACGATGCTCGGCACAAGACCAAATAATGTGATCTGCGTCCTGGTAACCTTGTCCACATTCACAGAGATTGCTGCCGCTCAGCCCAACTCGGTATAAATGAGCGTTCAAAGTATAATAATTAGACATGTGGCGAGAAATCACATAAATCAAGTCTCCACCCACATCCATCCCTACAAACTAAGATTTTGTTGACACCTTTGGGATGATAGAATATTGCCATCGCTCCAAATCTGCTTTACTCCATTTATGCTGCATGCTGACAAGTGACTGTTGACGAAAAAAAAAGGAAAAAAATCATTGAAGGCGATTTGTCGATCGTACACATCGCCTTCCATAGCGCCCATCTTTGCAAGCGAGTCCGCTCTCTTATTGCCCAGAATACAAAGGTGATGATAAAATAATGCGAAGATAAAGCACTTAGAAGCTCCTGTATTTTCGTGCCACACTTTGTGTCGGCCGGATATAGCCGGGTGGCAATATACAAGATCCTGACGCTCCCGGCGAAAGGTGAGAGCATCGAGCGCAAGCCGGGTTATTGCCGTCCAGCGGTTTTTCGTGATCGGAAGGTGCAGCAAGCGCAGAAGCGGAAGACGGGAGGAAAGGTAGCGAAATCATTCCGCGCCTAGGGCCGGAAGGCCGCTGCGGCCGGTCAGACAGTCAAAATTTATTTGGCCGGCATGAACATCGTCATGAAGAAGTGTCATGTGTCAGAAGCGCAAGCGGCCAACGAAAAGCAGAGGCTTGAGGTGCTCGTCAAGGATGTTGTGATCATAGACGATGGACGTACCTGACGCTCGACTGCAATGACTGGCTGGGGATCGGCTGTTTCACGTCCCACCTAAAGGTGAGCGTGAAGTACATCTCTCACACGAAGCTCCCGACAAAGGTCCTCTTATGGCTAACAATCAGTCAAAAAGGGATATCAAGGCCGCACTTGTTTTCTTAGTGGTTTGCGGTCAACGAGGAAGTGTACAGCAGCAAGTGCTTACCGGAAGTTGCGGCCTTCATTAAGAAACAGCATCCGAATGACGATGTTGTGTTCTGGCCAGATTTGGCCTCGACACATTACCTGAAGCGGTCGCTGGAAGAGATGGAGCATTTGAAGATCCCAGTCATCCCCAAGAACGCCAACCCGCCAACGTGCCCCAGCTGCGCCTAATTGAACATTTCTAGGCGAACCTGGAGCGGAGGATCTATTCCAACATTTTCGTGGCGAAAACCGAACATGAAGTGGTCAATAAAGCGACCAGAGAGTTGAAGAATTCGCCAACATCTTGCTTTTCGACAGCCATTTTTCGGAGTCATTTTTGTAAAATCATGAATTAATACAGGAATCAATGAAAATTTTCTTTTGTTTGGATATCTTTTACCGTTTTTTTTTCATCCATCCGAAAATTGTGTGTGTGTGTGTGTGTGTGTGTGTGTGTGTGTGTGTGTGTGTGTGTGTGTGTGTGTGTGTGTGTGTGTGTGTGTGTGTGTGTGCAATCTAACACCCATCGGCCGGCAATGGTATTATGGAAGAAATCTGTTTACAACAATCATTCAAGTGACCATTGGAAGCAGCTTTAATCCGGGAGCTAGAAAGTGATAGCTCTACTGCAGATCCAGCAACCCATTTCAGAATGTCTGGAGAGTCACGCCCATTCCGAGGTTACTTTCACATACAATAAGCCCCGCATGTAAACATTACCGATATCATTTGGATAAGGGCACTGCAACACACTTCCAGATTTGGAAATTTAAAATTTCCAAACCAGGCACGTATTTAGTATTTTTTGAAAATAAGATTTTTGTTATATAGTTAGATACATCTCACCCATGTCCGCCTCCTCAATCACACTATCTTGTTCATTCGTAAAAATAAAAATTTTCGACGTTGATTCGTGATTAATTTCATGCACTCGCGATTAAATATGCGCAAAACTTAACGTTACTAGACCGCCCGCTAGATATGCAACCTGCATAACAAAACTCTGTACACCCCGTGGTGAATGCATCTAAAATTATATGCAAGCTTTTCACCCGCCCATGCGCGTTGTTTTCGTTGGCAGCTTCTGACCAGCAAATGGCCGTTCTCTACATTGCACTAGTCTTCTTTTTTTTCACTCCACACTCTGCCAATAATGCAAGTCCCCGTTATGTGGCAACTTTATATCGAGCTTCAAAACTGCTAATAATCATCGATTCACTCGCGACAAAGCGCAAAAACCCCTTTAAAATAAAAAATTTGCCGGGGGGAATTAACCGCTTCCAAACTACAATGATAACGGAAACGGAACGGAAAAACGCAAGTTTGACAGTTGTTGCAAATGACTTCGATATGTCCAATTAGAATCAGCTTGGATTTAGCCTGGTTTCTTTCCGGAACAAGCAGGCTTACTCTGATCGGGCTTTGCCGTTTTCCGTTGCCGCTAATCATTGTGTTTAGGCCATAATAAAAAAATAAGGATAATGGGGGGGGGGGAAAAAAAAAAAAAGGGGAAAAAACAATGGGGGGAGTATCGGATTTTGGGGGTTTTATGTTCGGTATAAGGTATATAGTATTTTTTGTTTTTTCGCGAAAACGACGCAGCAAAAAACAAAACACGTCAGTTTCGAAGCACGGCTTGCTGCGTTCTTTTTCATCCATCCGAAAATTGACTCTTTTTTAATGCATGCCTTGAAGTCCAGTATAATGCGCATGTTTGCCGAAAAAGCCATTAATAGGCAAAGTTGATCATGCTATAGGCTTGCCCACAATAGATACGTTTGCGTCCCGTTGACGTAAATTTGACATAAAACCGCAAATTCACGCAAACGCATCCGAAGGGTATCAATTATGGGCCAGCCATAAGAATCCTAGTGAATCCAATTAAACATCTATGGGAGGTGTTAGATAGACGTTTTGGAGAATATCACATAACCTCACAAATGCAGCTGAAACCTATATAAGCTATAAGATCGAGCCCTCAATGTGCGAGAAACTTGTACACTCAATGCCAACTCGACTGAAAGAAGCCATTGCACAGAAAGGATTGAATACAAGCTACGGATTGTTCGATTTGTTTGCTCAGAGATAAAATTTAAGAGACAATTCTTATATGACGAATACTTTTGTCCAGCTGAATTTGGAGTTGTTGTTAAGGTTTCGGTACCTTCTGATTATATTTGTTATCTTCATTTCTTAATACAGCAAACTGTGTATGCCATCTGGTTGTGAATAGGTCTTTTAAGTAGATTTAAGGGCTCTTACGCTGAAGCATTCTCGACGGCAGCCATTACCTCAAAATTTAGAATTGAGATAATACAGAATCTGTACTAGATATTGAATATTTCATCACATCAGTTTGTATGCTTACTTACTGTGAGCAATCTGATGGAGTTTGATTCGATGTTCATTCACTAACAATCGAAATTTATCAATTTGAAATAGCGAGGTAAGTTTGCGAGAGAGAGATAAAAGATAGGAAAGAAATACATGGAGCAGCAATTCACCTTAAATGTCGCAATGCGGAGGACAAATAGTTGCGAGCGGGAATGGAAAACGGACGTCTTAGACAAGGAACTATTTGCTGAGGCAGTACGGTTTGACAACGAACTCTCGAACCGAATCGCGGACAAGCTGTCTAATACGATAGTGAGAGCATGCGACGCAACCATGCCCAGGAAACTGCAGCCAATGAACAAGCGGCGTCCAGCTTACTGGAGGAACGAACAACTCAGCAGTCTCCACGCTAGTTGTCGCAGAGCCAGAAGACGTGTCCAGAGAGTCAAAACCGCTGCAGACAGGTGCATAGGGTGGCGTTCTGGGAGATTGAATTAAAACGGCAGATAAGACTGAGCAAGACGAACTGCTACAAGGAACTGTGTCGAGCCGAAACCAAAGGCTCAACGATGGCTGCAGAGCTACCCAACAAACATCAATGTTGAATGACTGTTTATTCAAACATATGTGGAGAAGTTGTTCAGCCTTTTTCTTCTAGAAAGCTGAATAAATTCGCCAAATTTGTTTGAACAAACGGATATTTGACACAGATGTTTGTTGGGTATGTCCAGAAAAACTCAAGGTTATCGTAGAGGGACTTTTTCCGACGCACGATCCAACGAAGTGGCCACCTACACCGTACGGCGAGGAAGATAGAAGTAACGCTGAGGCCATGCAAGTATCGAACAAAAGCTCGTGAAAGTAGCAAGAGTGCTTAAGGTGAAAAAGGCACCTGGACCGGACGGAAAACTTAACATGACTCTGAAAGCAGTGATTCAGGTATTTCAGGACATGTTCATGGATGTGATACATAATTGTCTAGAGGAAGGCCACTTCTCGGACAGGTGGAAAGTACAGAAGCTAGAGTTGCTGATGAAGCTAGGAAATCCTCCGGGGGATCCAGCATCGTATGCCAGCTGGATACGCTCGGGAAACTCCTCGAGAGGATCATCCTCAACAGGCTGACGAAATTTACGGAGAGCGAACACGGTCTATCGGAAATGCAATTTGGTTTCCGGAAAGGGAAGTCTTCGGTGGATGCCATTCGGAAAGTGGTCAAGACAGCCATAAAGGCGTCCAAACAGAAGCGGAGAGGCGATCGATATTGCGCTGTTGTAACGATCGAGGTTAAGAACACTTTCAATAGCGCCACCTGCCGAGTCTCTGCACTGAACGAGGGTCCCTGATTGTCTGTGCAGAATTCTGAAGAGTTATTTTCAGAGCCAGACGTTGATCTACGAGACCACTGTGGGACGGAAATCGTTGAGCATCACAGTGGGAGTTCCGCAAGGCTCCATTCTTGGACCAACACTTTAGAAAGGGATGTACCACGGAGTGCTGCCGCTGAAGCTGCCCAAAGGCGTAGTGATCGTTGGCTTTGCGGACGACATCTTATTGACAGTGACAGGCGAGCCACTGGAAGAAGTGAAAATGCTAGCGACCGAAGCAATCGGCATAATTGAAGACTGGATGTAGGGAACGAAGCTGCAGATAGCCCACCACAAAATGGAGGTGCTTTTGGTCAGCAACTGCAAAGCGGTGCAACGGGCAGAAATCTCCATCGGAGGGCATGCCATATCCTCGCAGCTCGTGCTGAAGTATCTGGGAGTGGTGATCGACTACCGGCTAAAATGCCTGTTGGAAGGCGATGGCCAGAATTATGCCGAATAGCTACGGAGTAGGCAGCGGTAGCAGAAGTAGGCGGCGTCTACTATTTAGCTATTGTATCATCATCGATACATGATACATTCATACATACATGATGTATCTAACGTTTGTATGAAGCGTCGCAAAGTTCATATGCACTATACAATACCGTTCATTTTCACGCCATTTGGAAGTACAGGGTGGCAACGAAGAAATGATACACTTAAAATTTGATATAAAACATACACAGGGTGGTATTTCGCTCTCATTGCCCTTTAAATAACAAGTCAATGTATTAAACTTACATTGTGTTTAGAGAAGTTCAAATCTCTTTCCTTTATATTTAATCGCGGCTAATCACGTCTCGAAGACGCTTTCAAAATTGTTGCAAGCCGTACGCATTACCACTTCTGGCATTTGATCCCAAACCTCAACCAAACTTTTTTTAAATGAGTTCAAACACATGTGCTTCAAGTCCCTCAGTTTTCCTTGCATGTATCCCCAGAAATTGAATTCCAATGGGTTCAAATCAGGAGACAATGCAGGCCGTTCAGAGGAACTGATGAAGCATGGTAAATTGAGCTAACCACGGACTAATTACGGACTTCGGACGGACGATTTTTTCATGACGCACCTGATCAAAATTTTCAGTGTATCAAGTTCCATATATACTAGAATATCATTATCAGGGCAGTACTAGAAAAAGACAGCAACACTTCTTTCAAGCTTTTTTTTTCAACTTCGGCAGCACTGTTTCTTGTCAAAACAATCCCAACTGTTTTGCGTTGTTATTAAATTTTGAAAAATTAGAAATGTACGGTTGGTGACTGGGCGCTAGTTCTTAACAAAAGTTGTGAAGTTGTCAGGAAATTCAATGGTGATGGCTTTGTTATATTAGCGAACAATATCGTTAAACATTTAATAGTGTCTATAGTTTTTTTTTTTTCAGGTTTCCTTCAGCCACACGAGTGTTTATCGTTTCCTGAAAAATTGGGCCACGATTGTGCTGACTTTTAGTGCCCCGGAACCTGCTTATCACAAGGGCATTCCCCAACAAACATCGGTGTTGAATTAGAGCTTGTTCAAGCAAATTTGGAGAAGCTATTCAGCTGTTTCTTCTAGAATAGCTGAATAGCTTCACAAATTTGTTTGAATATAGTGGGGGCATTCGACTCCTCAACAGTATAGTTTAAAAAATAGGGTGTTTAAAAATGATTTAACTAACTCAAATATTCTAGTGGTTCTCAAGGCGGTGAGCAGGCGGACTAGACATCTCATTTTCGGAACCATCCTTTGTTTGATACGATTCGGTTGGATCACTGATATGTACCTTGTATGTGCCAACGACTTCCTCGGCTGTATGATTCAGGCTGCTATGCGGTTCCAGATTCGACAATGTGAAATCGTCACTATTCCAGATGATAACCGCTGGACAATATTGCGAACAGAGATCCCCAGTTGACAATGTGCGTTGTCTCCAACGGTACACTGCCATTGAGAAGAAGTGTTGCGTCGATCGTGCCAACGCAAGTCATGGTTCGGAGGACGATCACACCCAAAAGTGGCAATTTGTGGACACCATCAAAGTGCTCAACGAATGTCGTAGAGAGTATAGAGAATAAAATTCTACCGTAATGGCGTCGTCCAGGGTCAATTGCATTACGTGTTCGAACACCAAGTCAAATCGGTGGTGGAAAAACTGAACGAAGTGTATCAGGACGCTCTGTTCACCTTTTTGGTGGTCAACAAACGCATTAACACTCGCTTCTTCGATCGCAGGCAGAATCTCAAACCCGAAACTATGATGGACAACGTTGTCACCCTCCCGGAACGGTAAATTTAGACACTTCACTGCTTATGTTGACTAAAAAACAGTTATTCCTTCTTTTAGAACGGATTTCTAACGGATCATCTACGACACAACCGGTCTGAAGATCGATGACTTGAAGATGTTGACCTACAAGCAGTGCCATCTGTATTACAACTGGTCCGGAACGACCGGAACTATTACGACGACTCACACTTGGCCTTGGCGGGTAAGGTGTTCTGTCCGGTTTATTATTTTCACTGGATTTCTCCACGTTCGATGAAAAGTTGGGCCATGCTTGTGCAGACCTTCAGTGACCCGAAACCTGCTGCTGCCTACCACAAGGGCATCCGACTCATGGGGTACCGCTATTTCGAGTTGTAATGCTTCAGCACGCGTTGCCAAACGATTGTGTTTGAATTATGTTCGTACTTTCGTCGATTTTAGGATTTTAGGCACCAACCAAAAGTTTTGATCCTTTTTTTTTTTTTTTTTTGTTTCTGTATTATCGAGATTTTCAGCCTCGGGCTGGTTCATCTCCCGTGGTAGTCACTCAAACACCTCCTCTTTGGGTGTTTTTCGTATTTTTCGGGGGGGGGGTTTTTAATCGTGGTTTTGGGCGTGAGAGGTATGGATGTAAACCACTACGCCGGGGTCGCCCCCTTTTGATCCTTTTCCCAATGATTTGATTATCTCCAATCCGCTAAAACCCCGCAATGTTTTGTGATAGTGGGCGTAATATTACAGTTTGGAAGAATTCAATGCAGCCGTCTTCCATATTTGGCAGATCGACAGATGAGTAACCAACCCGTACCCCATAGTATGATGCTAAGAAGCGGACCAGAAATTTCGATTCATAACTCAAATTATCCAAGCGTTTTAAAAATAGGACAATATTCTTTTGACTTGGTAAACATTTTACTTCAGAATTTAATCATCAGGTATCGTTTTCATATGAACAAAAATATTCTCGGTTTTTCCAAAAAATATCTTATTAGATTGAAATTTAAAAAAAATATACACATATATAGAGACTCCTCAACATATGTATCTTAACCCTAACCTCACAAGCGCCAAAGCCTTGTATTGGTCTATATATACTCGTTGGGTAGCCTACAATCTGAGATTAAAGTTGAAACTTGCTCAGCGATTGGTTGCCAAGCCATGAGAAAAGCTAGATTAAGCGTGGGGGAGAACAATTTCCGATAAGCGCCGAAAGTGGAGTATGGTAAGAATCGAGACACGGAATCCTCCACCTCCAGCCAATTACGCCGAATGGGATGGCTTCACGAAGATTCCTTGTTTGGAAAAGAATAAGACTTTGGCTGTGGCATTCAAACATACATCCGTTATGCCTGCTTTGGAATAAAACTACAAGATGCAATGCTCGCTGAAGAACCAGGACGTACCGGAAAGCTTCTACATCGAGGAGAAGTCGCAGGAATATTGGATAAGATTGAAGACGATAGCCAGCGTGCAAGTACAATGGACATTGTTGACTTTATGACCGTTCTACATGCGGTTAAATGCGGAATGAATTCACTTCAGTTAAATTAGATTTTATATGGTTGTATTTTTCTAAAGGAATAATTCAATTGGTACATCTCATGCATAATGTTATGCAGCTTTCAAGGAGGATAATTAACACTTTTCTATATATTAACCGATTAACACCTTGATTTGATTTAGGGAATAGTATTATTCGCTTTTCTGATGCTTCAAATATTGACTATACTGTACCTATTTGTAGAATCGGGATAAATAACAGGAAATGTTCTGAACGTTCGATATTCTGTTGGAGCACTGAGAGTTGAAGAATGTAATTAGATGCAAACGTTTTTTGTAAAATAATGTTGAGCATCATGTTTACCTCTAAGAAAGTCGAGCACTCGACACTGAAGAAGTCTGTAAGTCGCAGACGAAATAGGCCTATCTGTCAAAAGAGAAGCTTCCTATAGTGGAATTTAAAGGAATTTGCTCGCGTTTACTAGTGATAATTTTGAAAAAGTGCTTCAATATTTTATTTTTATTTTTGTTAAAGTGATCATATGAAGTGTTAATTTTAAATTCTCCTAGTTTCTTAAACACAATAGTTCTGCTAATACGCTCAAAAAGTTTTTTTAAAAAAGTGTTTTTAAAAAAAGTGAAAGTCTAAGAAAATGTTTGTGATCAAAGCGTTATCACTGTCTTCGTCACTATCGGCGCATTTGATGATTCTTCAGTTTACTCAGCTCAATGGAGAATCGCGCAGCTACACCGACTGGACTGTGGCATCGGCTTCGTGAGCTGTACAATGATGTTCGAATATTAGCCGAATTTTGGCTGGTTTTTACATCCGTAGCACACAGATGGCTATTGTCTGAGCGAGAGCGTATCGCGTTATCGAAAGTTTGTGATGTTCTCACAGACGACGCATCTTCAATCCAGTCGAAATTTTCTTGCCAATCGTTGAACAGATATTGGAAATCGATCTTCACTTCGTCTATATGAGTAACTGCTTCACTGAGTTTACGCCATAAACGACATGGTCAATACCAAAACGGTCCGTTGATGCACTTGGAGCCACCCGTGTTTGTTCCTCTTCCGGAACGTTATCATCTACTTACGGATTCAAACACCTGCAATTAATATTCACCGTTGAAAAATGGTCTTTCATCTCCTACTTGAAATCTAACTGATACCTTAGAAATATTGCTCGTAATCGAAGCGACCTTCTCCGACGGTGAAGAAAGGAATGAAACCGAACTGAACTGAATCCACTTCGGCTTCAGCTCTTCTTCTTCTTCTTCTTCTTCTCTGTTTGTAGAGGGAACTCTACTCGATGGACCGGTGACAGATGACCATATGTCCAACACACCTTTTACGTCATTTGACGGTGCAACTTATCGCCTTTTACTCATGCTTCAGTGTATCTTTTCTGCGTGTCGTTCGTATTGATTGATTGATGTTTACATTAACCCGTCTTGAGTTTACATATTTATATTTTATTTTTGGTTTTATTTAAGAAGTCAACAACTTCCTTCAATATTATTACGTTTTTTGTTTTTAAAAGTTCTTCTAGGCTAATAAATCTCCCGTCAAAACTGTAGTTTGCTCTAGAAACATTGTATTTTGAGCAAAACAGTACAATATGTTCTGCCGTTTCTTCTTCATCACAGAGTTCACAGTATGGATCTTCGCTTATCTTCATCTTGTGCAGCCAATAACGGCTGTAATCGTGACCTGACATCATACGATTTAATGTTCTCACTTCAGTATTGCTCAATTTCAGGTTACAAAACCACGGTATTTCAGAGAAGCTATCCTGCAATGCATAGAATTTTTTACCTTTTTCCAGTGCATACTGTTTGTAGCAGTGGTTCATTAAATTCCTCTTATTACAGTAATAAGTGAAAGCGGTGTCAATAAGTTCGAATACAAGTTTTTTGGAGGATGGGAGGTAATTTTTGAACGGTGAGCGACCCGGCGATATATTCCGGCTGCTGAAATCGCATGGGGTCAAGCGGAACTTTGTCTACACGACCATCAGGCGATACCGGGAGACGTCCTCGACCAATGACCGTGCGAGATCCGGTCGGCCGCGTTCAGCGAGGACGCCACGGGTCATCAAGATCGTGAGGGAGCGAATTCGGCGCAAAAAGAACCGCTCAATCCGGAAAACGGCTGCAGATCTCAACGTTTCCATTGGAACCGCTCACACCATACTCACCAAGGACCTTGGTTTCAGGCCTTACAAAAAACGTAAGGTCCATGGCGTTTCGGAGGCTACCAGCAAAAAGCGGTTGGATCGAGCTAAGAGGATCCTCTCTCGGCACGCTGGTCAGGAGTTTGTTTTTTCGGACGAGAAACTGTTCGTGCTGCAGCAGCCGCACAATGTGCAAAATGACCGGGTGTGGGCGCCATCGAGGGACAGCATTCCTGAATCCAATATAAACATCCCTCGGTTCCAAAGTGCCGCGTCGGTGATGGTTTGGGGGGCAGTATGCAAACGTGGTAAGCTACCCTTGGTGTTTATTGAAAAAAACGTCAAAATCAACGCGGCGTACTACAAAACTGAGGTTTTGGAAAAGGTTGTTGCCCCCAGTCTCCGAAGCCTCTACGGCGATGAGCACTACGTGTTCCAGCAGGACGGTGCACCAGCCCATACGGCAAATGTGGTTCAAGCCTGGTGTCGGGACAATTTAACCGACTTTCTGGACAAAACTTTGTGGCCTCCCAGCTCCCCGGACTTGAATCCTCTCGACTTTTTTGTTTGGTCCTATATGATGGCGAAGCTGAACGAATACAAGGTCAGCACTTTGGATCATTTCAAGACGGTAATTCTCAAAATCTGGGACGAAATGCCCATGCAGTCCGTGCGTGCCGCCTGCGACGCGTTCGAGAAACGTTTGAAGCTCGTTAAGGAGTACAAAGGGGGGGTCATTCCAAGAGAAATGTTGTAAACGTTTCTTGTAAACATAGCTTTCAATAACATAAATCCAAAAATAAAAAAATTTTTTTTTTTTTTTTTAAAAATTTTGGAAGTGTATTTTATTTTTTATGACCCCCTATTTCTCGCTATTAGGTTTGCATCCTTCAGAAGAATTCGAGCTGGTGTGGCTTCCGAGAGATTTGCTCCTATTTTCGCAAGCTCGTCGGCAATGTCATTACTGGAAATGTCTATATGACTAGGAATCCATTGGATGGTCAAGTCCAGTTCGTTACACGTTTGGATTATATTATCTACAATTGAAGGTCTGTATCCTAGACGTTGGCTATTCTTCAAAAGTTCACACGACGATAGAGAATCTGTGAGTATAACGGCTTCTTTCATGTTTCCGATTTTGGCCTCTTCGATCGCCAGTTTAATGGCTGTAATTTCCGTGGACATGATAGAACATTCATGTCTAAGTCTCCATTTAATTCGTTTATTCGTATTCTCTACAAATACTCCGACTCCGCATGAATCTCCTAATTTAGACGCATCCGTATAAATCCGTGTTTTGTTTTTGTACTGTCCATGGATCAGACCAAGGACCATTTGTTTCATAATTCTAGGATTTGTATTTTCTTTTTTAAACTTCTGACCGATGTTCGTTTTTACGTTGATTCTTTTTTCGCCTTTAGGGACCCGCTGCATAGAATTAATATTGTCAAATATTTCTTGATGTTCAACATATATTTTCTCGATGTAAGTAAGTTGATTTGTGTCTCCTTGAAAACCCTGTAGTTGTTTCTGAAGTTGTTGTCCCAATGGAGTGTAGTACGCAATATTTTTAGCAATTTCCTTGGAAGTTATGTATTCGCTACGAATAACCCAAGATTCTTGACCTGCTATGGCCAGCAAGGTATTCAAAGGTGTAGTTTTGCTGCAGCCTGTAACCTTACGGAGACAGCCATTAATCACAGTCTGTATCTTCTCTTTATTCGTTTTGCATGCATTGCTACTGATTGAGCAACCATATTCAATACAGTTTCTAATCAATGCATTAAACACCATACTCATTGTCTGAGGATGTCCTCCTCCTCTGATGCTGCAAATAACTTTAAGCATCACAATTCTTTCTTCAGCTTTCTGCCTAATTGTTTTTAAATGTAACCCAAAATTCAAAAATCTATCAATGTGAATTCCCAGATATCTGTGTTCTTTGACAGTTTCTACCTTTCTATTGTCGATTGTTATATTTAAGTCATAGTTACCACCTTGGAACAATATAACTTTTGTTTTGTTTGGATTGATTTCCATATTGAGCCGTTTTGCGTTCTCGACAAATCTGTATAGTTCTCTTTGGGTTTTAGTCTCCACGTCCTGTACTGTTTTCCCTCTTACCATCAACGTAAAATCGTCCGCAAATTGGACGATAACGACATCTTCGTCCCCGTGTTCGTGTAGACCTATGGTATAGATATTGAAGAGCGATGGTGACATTACGTCGCCTTGAGGTAGTCCGTTGCTAACCATCCGTGATATTTCTTGTGTGCCAACTTGCATCGTTATCTTACGATTTTTAATGAAAGATGTTACCCAGGTTATTACCTCCATTGGAAAGTTGCAGTTTAGCAATATTTCTTCGAGTTTATCACATTTAACGGCATTATATGCGTTTGTTAGGTCGATGAATGTTGTCGCGACCTTCCAACCATGCTTTTTATTGTGTGAAATCCAATTTAAAACGAAGTTAACACAAGTAGTAGTCGAAAGGTTTTTTCGAAAACCAAAGGAAAGTTTTAGCAGTATGTCGTTGTCATCCAGGTGCGACTGTATTAGCTCAAGCACAGCACTGTTGGTGATTTTAGTTATGGTTGGTACCAATGAAATTGGCCTTTTTCCCTCAATACTCATCTGGTTTTTTCCTTGCTTTGGGATTGCTATTACTTTAATCTCCTTCAGGCTGTGCGTGAGATTGCCAGATCTAAACATATCATTGATCTCACTAATGATCGTTTGTCTTACTAGTGGGCTTAATTGACGTAGCATTCCATAAGTTATCATATCTTTTGATGGCGCAGACTTCGGATTTTTTTTGCTAAGAATTTGTTCCCATTTGTCAATATTCATCAAATTATATTGGCACGTGGGTCCATACGACAATGGTACATCCAGATCTACATCGGTTTTACCGAAATGAAGATCCAGAAAAACTTCGGCCATTTGGACATCCTCCTGAACTGGGTTATTAATTTTTTTCCTGTTTCTTTTTCCAGTTATTCTTCCTATTTTTTCCCAAAGGACTTTCGAGCTTGTTTGTGGATCTATACTGGCCGCTAATTCTTCAATTTGTTTCTGTACTCCTTCTTTCTTCCTCCGATTGAAAATTGCTGTTGTTCGTTTTACTTCTATTGCGTTCGCAATAGTGCTTTCCGCGTTGAACTTCCTCCTTGCTTCCTTTTTGCGTTCCCATGCTTCTTCCACTGCTTCGTTCCACCGAATCTTTGGAGTATGTTTGCTTCTTTTTCTATGCTTTTTAACGCTCTGTTGTACTCTTTCTTGAAGATCTTCTAGTCCGTTTATGTCAGTGTTCTCAAGATTTGCGATGTCCTGATATACTTTTTGATGATTGATGAAATATGGCTTCTCGTTGACCTGTGATGACAATAATTCAATTTCTATCAACAGATGTGAACTGCCTCCCACTGTTATAGGAACGGTGCTCCAACTGAAATCGCCGAATATTTTCGCCGAACACAAAGTCAGATCTATGGCCGTTGATTGTTTTCCTCTCTCAACTGGTACATATGTCTTGGATCCATCATTTAGCAGTATTAGGTCCGAGCTATTTATTATATCCATCAGCATATTACCCTTCTTGTCACACGACGTATTCCCCCAAACATAATGGTGGCTATTGAGGTCACCTCCTATGATCACTCTTCCGTACGGTTTCAGTTGATGAAAAATGGCATACATATTACTTTCAAATTCGGTAGGCGAAATCGAGGGCGCCACATACACTGAAACAACTACTAAGTCAAATTTCAGAATCTTCACTGCTATACATTGAATTGCGTCCGATGCCACTGTTAAAGTGAGTTGTATATAATTCAATTTACTACTAATGTAAATTCCTACACCACCGTAGTTATCATCCCGCGACTTGAGCACTTTGTGATAGCCAGTTATGTTGTATATTCGTGACTCTTCTTCACCGTACTTAGTCCACGTTTCTGCTAATAAAGCTATACTATAGTTTTTCTCTGTTAGAACTCTGTATATCTCTTGCTTGTTCTTCGTTAAGCTTTGCACATTCGTTTGTAAAATCTTCATTTCAGTTTAAGTTATTTGTTTATTATTTTACTTATTTACATTATCTTTTATGGGTTAATTTCAAGACTGTCTGGGTTAATCTTACCTTTATCAATCATTTCCAACACAAAATATGTGAAATCTTCCTTCGTAGATGGTTTTATCAGCTGGTTTGCCGTAAATGTTGCCATCTCATTTGGTTGTTGGTCAATTATCTTGGGCCTCTGCCCCCCGTTGAAAGTTGAATCCGTTCTTTGGCCATTCTGGGCTTTCCGTAGTTCGGTTTTCCATTTTTCAACATCCGTCGTCTTGTATTTGTTGAACAGTACAAATTTCTCGCCCTCTTCTGTCGGCATCTCCTTATGGGTGTCACTGGATAATTTGGCCTTCTTGTTTCCCTGGAATATGACTACCTGTTTACTGATGCTCCTTGTTTGGTGTGATCCATTTTCACGTTTGCGTCCATCGTTGGTTCTTCGCTGGAAATTTCCGGCTGCCATTGTTGCATACGATTCTGCTGGAGTGGGTTCTTGAACCGCCTCTGTTAGAGCTTCGTAGTAATTTTGTGTTTGTATTGGGAACTTTTCCATAACTTCTACTTTCGTCAGATTTGTTCGAGCCAAAATAGCCTGAATATTGTTTTGTCTCGATCGTTCCGGACATCCTTTATCTGTCGTCGGGTGATCCGTGCGACAATGCAAACATTTTGGATCCTGCCTACAGTTATTGAACTCTTCCACGTGTTCGTGTGACCTTGTGCAATTGGTACACCTACGTCTTCCTCTGCAATTCTCCGTGCGGTGGTTATACCGCAAACAGTTTTCACATAACATTATTTTCCGATAAAACGATTTGACCTTGACTGAACATCCAAAGATTCGAACTTCTTCTGGTAGTTTATGTGACCTGAACGATATCTTCATTTGGGTTGTTGGCGTTTTTTTCTCATTTACGAATCTGTTCATCCGGTAAACTTCCAAGACCTGTGCTTCACATGTAATATCACCCTTCACGTCTTCATCTGTGAATTCTAATGGAACACCATAAACAACGCCGGTCACCGAGATAAGGTGACGAGGGATGTATGCTTTGTAACCTTTTTCATCTAGAATTTGTTCCTTCGTTAGTCTGTTGGCAAGCTGGTAACTGTTCAGGTACACCATAAGCTTGTTCCGTCCTACGTTCTTGATTTCCAGTACATGTGCTTTGTAGACAATCATTTTCCTAAGCGTACCAGCAAGCGATAACTTGTTGATACTTTCCTTTGTTCTGTTTCCATCCTTGAATTCTACCATCACTCGGAATGGTCCTTGATCTCCATGTTGGTATTCGTAATTCCTTTTTCCTTCTTCGATCGTTCTATTTTTTTTCACTGCTCCGTTGTTTCCGCCATTGTTATCGATTTCCATTCCAGTTGCCCCCTCTAAGAGAGGAAGAACTCTATTCTGTTCCGGATCTGCCATCTTAAAAGCTTTTGTCTCGTTCAATTTTCGTCATTTTGTTTTTTCTCTTCAAATTGCACAACACTGGCGTCCTTTTCGCCGCGCTTAGCGCGAAATATATTGTTTTGTGGAAAACTCTGTAGTTTCTTTTAAATCACTCCCTTTTTCACAATAATACAAGTCCACTGCTTAACTTGAATAGTCTAATCAAACTTTCAGCTCAAAATCACTAGAATTACTGGCAAATTCTCCGTTTCACAACCATATGGTACGACGTATCAAATGCGAATGTCGGCTTCAGCTCAGCACCAGCAGTAACATTTACCAACCAATATTTGTAAATAAAATCAGCTGACATAATAATTTACATGCACACTAAAACACACCTACGCAATATCGATAATAATCTAGTATACACGGCACTTTGATAGTACTAGAAACCGACTCTCTGGTACGATAGTGATCCATAATTTTTTCAATGTTTCTTCGGTACAACTACGTCCTTCCCTTTTGGGTCCATGCTACTACTGCCTTATGCGCTGGAGCTGAATCCTGTTGAAAACAAAATCTTTCCTCTCCAAATTGTTTCTTAGCACGGGGAAGTAGGTGGTCTTTAATAACGTATTGTAAATAATGCTCTTTGTTTAATTTCCAGCCCCTGTCTCTGAACAACAGGGGTAATTTGCCTTTTGATATGGCACCCAAAACCATCACCGCAAAAGCACTTTGGTAGCGTTCAACCCCTCGTTTGTCAGCAGATATTTCACGAAGACTTGCTCTATATACACAATCGTGTTGTTTGTTCAGAGATACTCACAAAGTAAACAATTGTTCATCCGAAAAAAATGGTGGTATGACCAGCGTGCGCCTTAAACAGCGCCCGCAATCTGGCAGCTCTGCTGGCAATGTTCTTGTGTGTCCATCCGGGAATTCTTTGTTTTTTAAAAGCCCCATATCCAAGGTCCCGTTTCAATACATGTTGTATAGATGTGTGATTCTTCGAATTCGCTCCTTCACTGCTTTGACCTCCAAGAAGTGCGTATACTACGTTACCTACCGGGTTTCGTCTTAGGAACAACAGTGCAAGTATCCTTGAAACATTTTATAGTCCTGTACACAAACAATCTGCTCAAATTCAAAAGCGACAGATTCCGTCAGATTTCCATGTTTTTGAATCCGTCAAGATGCAAGATCCGACTTTGTTCTTTACATGAATCCATTTCAGGTTTTATTTTAAATTAAAGAACACAAGTTCTGTTTGTAGTTTACGAATGAACTGACATCAAGGCACTGTTTCAAAACGTACACACTCAGATTTTATTACAGAAATCTGTAAAATTTTACCGAGTTCTCAACAGCTGAACGTTCGGTAATCCGCTTTAACGGATTTCGGTTAAATTTTACTGAAATCCGATAAATTTTTTACAGATAACTGTAAAATTTTACCGAAATCCGTTAAATCAGATTACCGAACGTTCAGCTGTTGGGAATTCCGTAAAATTTTACAGATTTTTGTAAAAAAAATGTTAGTGAGTACGCAAGGGGTTCACCGATAGTGGTATAAATTGTACCGAGGGAATCACAAATAGTGTACCACTTTCATGTTGCCACACTGTAATGGAAAATTACTGTGTTAATCGTTTAGCATTCATCGAAGTTAAGCCACTTCACTCATTTTTTGACAACTCCATACTGTTTGCAAAAATGAGTGCAATCACTCCGTCACTGAGTTGTTTCATAATAGCGTATACAGGATTTTACAATAACCAATTCAGTAGAACACATTTTTGGTCTCTTAATTTTTCATGAAATCTTTGTTTACGTTCCATTACGAAAATCAAATTTCAATTACGTTTCGTGTAAAATTATTAATTTCATAGTGATCACCTTAAATAAACTGCTCCCCAAAAAAGAAACTAGCTTTATAATCGCCTTTCTTTGCCTTTAAAATTTTGTTACAACCGATTCACGAGTTTGAATTTTACTTGGTTACTTGGACTCAGCTAAACGAACGGAATCTTTCTGAGGGTGACGTTCTCGTCCAGCGACAACAAACCGGAGTTAGGCCATTGCCATGTGTATCGAACCTTTCCCTCTCACCCCCGGGAACGAAATCACACTTCCTGTTTTGACCGCACTGTCCAAAAGGAGACCCCCTTCGCTCAGGCCTCTTCCCAATTAAAATTCCCTTTCAATTCTCTTCAAACCGTCCCGTCGTCGTCGACGACGTCAAGGTTCACACGCCACCCAAGTGCGGACGCGTTGAGGGGATTAAATCGGCCGAAAACGGAAAAGTTTCGCTTTCGTTTTTCGACCAATCCTGCCTACCTGCCGTCTGCCTCGAGGGCAAACACCATGCGATCACCTGCGATGAGGCTGTATGAGTACATGTGTACATCAGTCCGATCATATTTTCGGCTACCAAATATTCCGGATCGGGGAACTCCTTCAAGATCGGCGAGCGCAGAAAAGCGAAACGTGACCGATCGAAAACTCTCACTCACCAATTCTTGCCCTGGGGGCACCACGCCAAGATTTAAACGCCGCTGCTGCATCCAGAGAGAGAGTCCAACGAGCAGAAGAAGAAAGTTTCGTTCGACTTCCTGATGACGACTCTTCGAGTGGCAACTGGACGACTGGAATGTGGCGACCCGGGACCGGTGCCGTGCCATGCGTAGACTTCTCAACCCTCTCTCTCTCTCCCTTGCCACAGTGCGCCTTTTACTATTTTGTTGTTAAACCGTGACGAGGTCCACCGAAACCGAAAAAAAAGCGAGCAAACAGACCATCAGCATGGCAACGGATGCAATGTGTCATTAATCAATCATAAAAATATATTCCCCGCACCGAGGAGCGAGCAATCGGCAGCAGCAATAACAACAACAACGACAACAGCAACTCCTCATCCAGCTCCTCATGAGCCGAGACCCAATCAAAGCGAGAAGCCAAGCGGCCAACACGCCGAACAGGTTCCAAATGCCAATCTGATGTCTTAGCACCCGTCCGCGTTGACGTTTTCTGAGGGGGGGGGGGATGGTGGTTGATTTTATTGCATTTTTACATTTTCAAATGATGACAACCGGAGGACGAAAGTGACATGGTTTAAAGGGCCGTCCGACCGAGGTTTCTCGTGGCTCGTGGCTCAGAGCCAGTGCGTCTGAAAGATGCGGGGCCAGTTGCGGACGCGCGATTATGATTCGGACTTTATAGGCAGCTTGGCTGGAAAACTGGAGTGGTTTTTCGGCTTGAAGAAAGTGAAACCGGCGGAGGGGATGCAGTGCAGGCTGGTCGCAAGCGGTGGGACGACAGTTTGGAATGTTGACGAGATGGGAATGGCATAAATAGTTAATGTCAATTTGCTAGTCGGAAAATTGGTTGGCCATGAATATGGAATAACAACGAGCTACAAAGGCTGTGTAATGGCTGCTGGTTTGTTCGGGAGTCGTCCAATTTAGCATGAGTACGATGCGTTACGATAGGAAAGTGCTGTTCTACGCATTGATTTTTCTTTCTCTCTCGAACTTTTCATTAACATGAAACATTTTCTCTCGCGATTCTCACCCATTTTTTATATCTTGTACAAGTGTCATGTGTTACGATCGTACCGCCAAGAACAAATAAACCGGCATGGAAATTGACCATCATTTTACTTCTCTAGTACACAGACGGTAATGATGGTCATCGCTAGTACCGATGTTTCCACAGTCAAAACCGGCAGCCATCACCCCGTCAGTGGCGATGTTTCCGCAGCTTGAGCTCTACGATTGAGTTAATTGTTTCCGCGTCGGAAACGGACATCATGCGGCGCTTTGTGGACGCCGGATATGCCCGTTCCGGCATCTACAGCATTCTGGCACTATTAAACAACAATGAGCGAAAAGAAGCTCCAGAGGATGCTGAAGAGGAAGACCGAGGGAAAAGTGGCTACATCGCTGCGTGCGCTTGGCCGGGAGGTCGGTTCAACCGGCCAAACAGTGAAAAAGTACCTGGCGAACATGAACATACATGTCAGGAGGCGGAAGTCGCGTCCACTGGTTTCGGAGCTGCAGCGGCAGCGGTTGAATAAAATGGTCAACTCGATTTTCCCGGTAAATCGCGACTTGGCGGTGGTGATGGACGACGAGACCTATCTCACCCTGGATGGCAACGACTGGCAGGGCCTTCGTATTTTACTTCCTTCACGAAGAAAATGAGCTCCGAGGTGAAGTTCATTTCACACACCAAGTTCCCCATGAAGGTGCTGCTGTGGCTGACAATCAGCGAGAAGGGGATTCAAAGCCGCTCTTCTTTCGCTCCGGACTAGCCGTGAACGAGGAAATTTATAGTACGAAGTGCCTGCCGGAAGTTACGTCGTTCATCAAGAAATACGACAAGGGTGAAAACGCGGTGTTCTGACCGGATCTGGCGTCGGCCCACTACTCGAAGCGATCGTTGGAGGAGATGGAGCGGCTGAGTATCGATGTGGTACCCAAGTCGACCAACCCGCCCAACGTCTCCCAGCTGCGTCCCATCGAGAATTTCTGGGCCGACCTGAAGCGTAAGATCCACTCCAACAATTTTTTTTTTGGGAAAACTGAGGCGGAATTGATAAATAAAACGAAGAAAGAACTCAAAAACATGCCTACACGCATTTTTTCGTCCACCATTGCGAATGTTCCGGTTAACTGCCGGAAGGTCGCTCGCAAGGGCGTAGAATTTTTTTGCAAGTAAGCTTAAATAATTACCGTCCATGGGACATTTATCAAAATAAATTATCTGTCTTAGCTTATTTTTTATCAGCGTCCGAAAGAAGTCCATTTTTTTAATGCAAACGTTAACAGAAATGCATATAAAACATTCCAGACTCATTGTAGAGAATTGGCATCTTGAGCAAAGTTTCTCAGTGCGTAAAAAATCGTCTTTTGATATTATCATATTAGTTACAAATTGTGCGGCAGAGATAGCGCTGCAGCTTATCTTTGCCTAATAAAGCTCTATAGAGTTGCCGTTTTGAGCAAAGTTGTTGCCAAATGAAGCTCTAGAGAGTTGTTGAGTTCGGCAAAGTTTCTCGGCCATTTGTCGTCTTTTGACATAATTATATTAATTCCTGATCTTGCCACTAAGATAGTGTAAGATCAAATCACGGTCTTCCATATATTCAATAACTTTGCTGGAGACGGTACCCTAGAAAATCATTTGCCTGATATAGACTACTTCTCTGCAGCACAATCTGCAACAAATAGGATTGTGTGAAATGCCTCCGAATTATTCCGTTATTGTTACGACATTTACCCTTATAGATGACAACTGTACACTAACACTTCTTTATAGTTTCAACAATAGTAAACAATGGTAAAAGGTCAAATAACAATATGCTGAATAGGTGGTTAAATTCAGTTACCATAAAAAATGTCCATTTTCATGAACCCAATTTTTGCGGCACTCTACATACTTGGTTTTTTTTCGCCGAGAATTCAACCGATCATTTCGGCATTTCAATTCACTGAGATTCAGTGAATAAATTACCGAGATACGGCAAGAAAATTAAAGTTTAACCGGTACTCAGCCAACAAACAAACATTAAACAGGGATATCAGCAAAAGTAACTGCCGAATTGATCGGCTGTTGGACATTTTGCCGAGGTAAATTGAGTGTGTATGCCAAAAAGTTGGTTTATAATCCAAACCAAGGGAAGACAATAAAAAACCTTTCAATGACAATATGGCATACATTAACAATATGTGTTAATGTAGCGGTTGTATGGTGAAAACGAGATTTAACTATTTCTTAACAATAACATAAAATGTGATAATATACCCTACATTTGAAATTTAGTTTTGACTATATAGTAAATAGTTATGCGGGTACTGACCATTTTTGCCGCTGACGGTCATTCTTTAGAGCTTCATTTGACAAAAATAGAGTACAGCACAAAGACAAAAATAGACTACATCGCTGCGGCACAATCTGTAACTAATCTGATAACGCCAAATGACTGCATATTGTATACTGAACAAGTTTGCTGAAGACCGCTACCCTTCATTTGGCATAGATAAACTGCAGCGCCATCTCTGTGGAAAAATCTGAAACATGGTAATGACAAAAGACATACCAAAAAACTATGCCTAAGACGGCAACTTTCTCAAGCTTCATTTGAAAAACACAGACTGTAGTGCCATCTCTGCTGCAAGAGATCATGAGCTAATATAAGGTTTTCAAAAGACGACAAATAACATTCTAAGAAACTTTGCAAAAAATGACAACTCTTTAGAGCTTCATTTTGCAAAGATAAACTGCGGCGCCATCCCTGCGTCAAAATTTGGAAATAATATGATAATCTCAGAAGACGACCAATGACATACTGAAAAACTTTGCCCAAGACGGCAACTCTCTAGCGCTTACTTTGGAAAAGGTAAACTGCTGCGCTATCGCTGTGGCAAGATCTGGAACTTATCTGATAATCTCATAAAACGATAAATGATATACTGAGAAATTTTGTCGAAGACGGCAACTCTCTGCAAATAATCTAGAATGTTTTGTATGCAATTCTGTTCACACATGGAAATCAAAACCTGCTTCCCTTTGTAGCAGATTCTCGGTGGCCAATGTTACTGGAACCAGTTTTTTCTACCACTAATGCATTTTTGAGACCGTAACCTTTCAAATGCGGAACAAATATTGGGTCTAGGTTGAAATCTCATAATTCTACAAAGTGTGGAAATCCGGGTCAATTTTTTTTTTAATACCCGAAGAAGGTTAATAAAATGACAACATAAAAAGAAGTAGTTTTTAGTATGCACAGAGGTTAACACCTATTATGCTGAAAATAATTTGTCTTGCATATCATTCTCACAGATAATAAGTGAGTGATTGATTTTGTTTACTCCCTTCATATCACATTCACAGCTTTTGTCACCAAAGGGCGAATGAGATCAACCTGTTTTTAAGTGACATAGGCTGTGTTCCAATTCGCGAATTAATTTTAATTTTCACTTAAACTTGACAGAAGGAAAATAATCGATTAAGTCATCTACTCGAGCTAACTTATTTCTGACAGACGGCAATTCAATTTTAACAGACACCTTATCGAAAGTTTGTTGATCAATAACAATGGGATTTTAATCGATTAATCGATTATTTTCCATCTACTAAGTTTAGGTAAAATTAAAATTAATTCAAGAATTGGAACGTAGCCATAGTATTTGACCATCATCCGTGAGTTGTAATGATCATGAGAAGATGATCGTCATTGTCTTATAACCGTCATGAAAATGTACAGAACTGAGTGTGATGCCAAAAATATCTTATCGAACCGTGCCTTATCGAGCAAAACAAACAAAACCAACTTTGTCGTCAGAGGTATTAAAATCGTCGGATGAAAAAATAATCAGAATCTCTGTTCGATTGACATTGAAAATGAAATAAAACCAAACTTGGCAATCTGAAGTGCGAATAGTTATAGAGATTAATTTTTTAATTCCACATTTGCGAATATTCATCGATAATTTTGTAGCACAATTTACATAACATAAACAGAGTCAGTTGAAGTTTCATCATCAGCAGCAGTGGCGGATGTTGCGGATAACATACACACTTAGAATAAGATGCCGAGTCTCGGCTTTCTGAGACCGAGATCCGCACAGCCGACCTCTCGGCTTTTTTATGTTAACCGATAATCTCGATTTGGGTTAAACTGAAAACTTATATAGTTAGCTGGGAATCTCGGCATAAGAAAACTGACATATCGATTAAAATTCAAAATAAACAGAAATGAGGTTAACCGAGATTTCGGTTAAATTCTGTGTAAATATTCGAAATTTTGAATTAGATTTTCATCGAAATATTTAATATTTCATGCCTTTAGGCAATACCCTGCAAAGATGGTGTTTGCGTCAAATCCGGCTGGTACAAGAAGGCGTGGAGCACAGCGATATAGATGGGCAGATCAGGTAAACCAAGACTTGGAGAGCATGGGGCGCAACCGAGAATGGAGAGAAGCAGCCATGAACCGGGTGAATCGACGTAGAATTGTTGAGGAGGTTTTATAGTGCCAATAAATGTATGTTTTTCACCGTTCCACAAACAACATACAACTTACTCCACTTGCGAATTTCAGTTTCAAGTGATGCTGAGACTCGGAATAGTTCGATTTTTTGCCGATATATCAGTGAAATATGATAATGCCGAGTGAATTCAGCAAAATTTTTAACCGAGCCCGTGAATAATTTTTAAGTGTGAACATAACAAAGTTCGTGTTGCCGATTGCTACGATTTTGCACTATTCGCTTCTTTAGCTCACTCAGCGAAATAAAATTCAATTCATAAGATTGCATTATGATTATTTGCTATAAGAAAGCAGTATGAATTTCATAAATTTGCCTAATGAAATATAATGATGTATGTATGTATGTATGTAAGGTAGCCACCATCCCTTCTAAGACCTTGTCATGTATGCAGCTCCACTTAATAGCAAGATCAAATTGAGTTGCCGGGTTGTATTCACAGTAACGCTGTATGAAGGGCCAAAAACGGTGGGGCGGACCCGTAAGCAGAGACACTTACGCGAAACCCGCGGGAACATGAGATTCTCCTTCCAACGATACGATCCAACAAATCGAATAACCCAATTCGCAATACTTATTAAGCTTTCTACGGGATGGCTTGTTAAGAAGGGCGCGTCACTCTCACTGAAACTGTTGGAGTAGAATTCACAGGATCACAATCGAATCGGTAGGATAAAGAAAATGATACTGTTTGTTCCCTCCTAGACGCCGGTTGTCATACCACTCCATTGTCCAATTCCAGCTTGAGTGATACCCTGATGCTCCCTCCCTTCCCAATATATATTTAATGTCATATAGTAATGTATAAAATATAGTGAATTAATATTATAATTATAATAAATATAGCGAATGAATATTATAATGACAAATAATATAGTGAATGAATATAAGAATGATAATAACACTTCCATTTGTGGACCTGAAAGTTAGACAATGTAGCTGCGAGAAAAAAAAATTGATATTAAATTATTAAAACACTGGCCAGACTGAGCAGTTTTAACATGTTATAAGCCTATCTTGATGACAAATTTCTCGTTGAAATTATTTGACAACCGTTATAATATGTTATAACTCTGTTATCTGAACAAGGCATAATCGCGCGAGCAAGCGAAATGGTTAAAAGTGCCCAAATCAACTGTCACCAAAGTAATAGAGGTGCTCAAAGAACGTTTACAGCGGTTGCTGGAAATTGAAAGCGAAATTCACAATCAGCGGATTAGGAATCCCACTGCTCCATCCGAGATGTCGCAAACAAACTGTAAGTCGAGTCAGAGCGCACTGATGTGACGGAGGTGTGGCATCTTCTAGCATGTCGAAACATTTTGTCGACGTTCGCCTCACGGCACAAGACGGAAACGGTTCGATGTTTTGACATATTATAAGATGCCATGTCTCCGCCACATCAGTGGAACTTAAGGCCACACCCACGTAGGGGGGGGAGCTCCGCCACAAACTTGACTCAATTTGTCAGTGGATACCACACCGAGGGACTTAGTATCGATTACAACCGTGCATCAAACTTCAAAGCGAGACGGATTGTCAACTTATAAAAAGGTAGTGACTCTAAGAGCAGGCCCACTATTGATACATGCGGATGGGCTTGCGTGAATTTGACAGTTTTCCCATAGGCATTTTGCCAAATCTACGTCACCGGAACGCAAACGTATCTATTGTGGGCAAGTTTCAACAGACGACGAAACCGAGGCAGACTTCGTATAGCTTCCTGGGAAGGTCTTTATTCGGCAACCATGACGGCAAACGGGGCAGGCAGTTTGAAGCATATGAAACTGTCTAAGTTCGCTAAGAAATATTTGGTTTGACAGGCCTGTGACTGTGGCTCGAAAATCATTATTTTCATGGCAACCGGCAATTATGGCCGGAATTGGCATCATGCTATAACGAAGCAAAGGCCATGGAGCAATTTGACGCCGACAAAGTGCAGGTGGTGTCTAAGAACGAGAACCCTTCTAACACGCCAGGGCTCTACCAAATCAAAAATTATTGAAGTATACCTGATTTTGATAGTACTGAAATAGATTACGATCAGTGTTTACATTCCATGTGCCGTATTGATTATTACGACAAATGAACAACATGCTAACGGATGGGTGCAAATTCCTTAATTAGAAAAAAAACAGATTTACCTAAACCTAAAAACAACTAGCACGAATGAATGGCAAGTGCTTATCCGTGGTGCTTAAAATTTGCAACAGCAAGTGGTTAAACGATCAATGATTACCTCTTGATGTGTACTGGTGAGTTTGTTCCAAATTGTAAATATTCCTTGAAATTGAGTTCCGTTTTGTTGGCTGGAGCTACAGTTCAATTGGTGCAGAGTATATTGATATTTTCCTCACTGTTTTGTATTCAGGTTTGATAACCATGCTTATTTATCGTTTATTTTTATTACATTAATTTATATTTCATCTTACCGTACCACCAACTGGCTATAATTGTCGCTTCAGATGTGTTTCTACGATAATCTCTGTTCTCATTTGTGAGTAGGCATACAAACCTACAAGGGATCATTTCTTTTTCATTTTACTTTTGCTGCAATGTTTACCTGTAATGAAGAAACAAAAATAACCATTGATTAGATGAAGTTATGATGAACGTAATGAGTTGAAGTTGTTGAACAAAATTTATCGTGGATGTATTGTGTAGCTCGTAACTTATCTGACAGATTGCAGTAGCCCTCTCATTAGCATTGAGAAATTATGGATGGACCACCTTTGTTGTCAAAGCTCAAAACTAACGTCTCGGTAACAAAATTTTGGTATCATCACTCAACCTAACTTCCATAATTTTTCTTCTTTTTTCGATATATGTTTCACATCATACCATACACCATACCAAAACGGTCAGGACAAGTATTTTTTTATTTCTTTTAGTGAAGGAACCCCCGTTGGAGTGAAGCTCCTTCAAGCCTCTTCTCCGACAGGCAAAAAACCTTCAATCTTTTCAAATTGTTATTACAATATATACACTTTCCAGTGAGCTAAATTGTTCTGTTAAGGAAGTGCGGTGACAGCTATAAACTACTTAATTAATAATATTTATAATCTATATCCAGCTTTAGGACGTAGCAGGGGATGATGAGTCATGTACAGCAACCGTCTGTTTGACCGAAGATGTCGTGAATTCGTACAGTATAGTTGGCCTTGTTACCATAGCAGCCCGACTGCACGAGACCTGGACCATGTAGAACCGGAGGAAGTCTGAGTTGCTGATGACGATGGTGTTTTCGGAGATATGAATGCTGTAACCGGTGATTTGCTTGATTAGGGGCGTAGCATCTCTGGCTTTGGCCAGACATCGTTTTACCTTACAGTATAGTTGACCTCGCCACCAGAGTAGCCCGAGTGTACGGGACCTGGACCATGTATAACCGGAGGAGTGCAGATTTGCCGAGGATCATCTGCTGGCATGGATACGGGATCACGGAGCCACAGGCGAGGCGAAGACCATGGACAGTATAGTTGGCCTCGTTACCATAGTAGCCCGACTGCACGAGACCTGGACCATCTAGAACCGCAGCAAGTTTCAACAAGAGCAAGTTTCATGTCTCACTTTTCCAGTACAAACAACTTAATTTTTTTTAATCACCATCTAATCATGGTAAGGGCATCTTCATCCGTGGTCTACTTTTGGAACTACTTTACACTTGATTCGTAATTGAAAAATTTGAAAAGAAACCAGCTAAAATAGACCATCTTTGCGTTCCCCGCACATGTGTTATAATTCTTGTTGTTAAACCCACCAACACCTGTCATACTTCAGAACTTCAGAAGTTTATCTTCAGAGGTCGAAGATTTTTCGCAAACTGTTTGCCATGGATTGGTTTGACAAAATAATGTTTACCATCAGTCGTGCGTCGTTACCAGACGACGTGGATAACTTGCTCTTTCCTTTGGCTAAAAGTGAGTGTGTGAATGCATGCATTTCATTCCATATCGCTTAGATACTAGATAATGCTGACTTGGGACTTCTGGGTAGTCTCGAGGACTTCTGGAAAGTTCCGAGCTTCCAAAAAGTTCGAAAAAAATCGCATATATTCAATGAACTTCCCAGAAACTCAGGAAGCTTAGGATACTTCTTAGAAATTAAGGAAACTTACCAGAAGTTTTGCGATTCTCGCTGTTGTTTAGGAAACATCCCAGAAAATGAAGGAACTTTCCGGAAAATCCAGGAACTTCCCGAAAGTAAAAGGTTCTTCAGGCAACTTCCCCGAGATTCAGGGAGTTTTCCATAAATTCAGGGAGCTTCACCTGAGTCCAGGGAACTTTCCAAAAGTTAAGAGTTCTTCCCAGAAGTTCAGGAAACTATCCAAAAATTCAGGGTGCTTCCCAGAAGTTCAGAAATCTTATCAGATTGTTTTTGGGTATTTATTAAATGTTAATAGAACTACCCAAGATGATCAGGGAACTCCCCAGAAGTTAAGGATTCTGCCGCAAAGTTCAGAACAGGAATTCAGGAAACTTCACAGCAGTACTGGAACTTCCTAGAAGTTAAGGGTTCTCTCTAGAAGTTCAGACAATATCTCGTATTATCTGGTAAATGCCAGCAAACTCCTTTAAATTCCACGAGCTTTGAACTTTCGCATTGAACTTTCTTAGCAAGGTAAAAGCCATCTTCCCATCTGCTCGTTAGAAACACAGCAGTTTTCTCCAACAAGTTTCCAAGTCATCCGATTCTTCCACCTCGATGTCCTTGCAGATGATTGCCGTCCTCAGCTCACGCAACTCGTTTTTAATAGCCTGTTCCTCACCGGTTTCAAAGAAGTTCGGATATTGTTTAATAATCGAGTTGAACTTCTTCAAAGTGTGCTGCTTCTTGGGGTCAACACTCGATGCAGTAGTCAGAACAGGATTGTCCAGATCAAAGCGCTTAGTTATCTGTTTAATCAACTCGGTATAGAAAGCACAGCAGATCGAGTAGAAAGCCTCTTTCCTGGTATCATCGAGAGCTACAGATCTAAGCATTTCTCTTGCTGCTACTTCGATATATTTCTGACGTCATACGACGATGTTTCTGGAAATCAGAAACTTCGAGATCCGTCCGATGTTTTAGGTAATCATCCTCACAAATGTTTGCAAGGAGGACCATTTCGAGACTTCAGCTGATAGCACATGTTCGGGACTTCCGGAGCCTCTGACTGGAAGATACGGTTCGCTTAGTTGATACGTAGCTCAAGAAGTTAAGAAGTGGCTGCGTCATCGGGTCATTAAAATTACAGAGAATGCACTGTGTGGTTGATTTGTTGTCGCAGTTGGATTGGAACGGGAAAATCAACACGAGCTCCGAAAACCGTTCCAAATTCCTTTAGATAACAGACTCCAACGATAGCCATCTGGTGGCAGATGGACGCAGAACTTTCAAGACGAATTTCACGCCAACTCGTCTTCGTGATTGGCAGCACCCTCTCAGAATCCAATGAAACTTTGTGGGTGGGTAGACTATGTCTTTTCCAGCAACTTTGCATATTTTTTTTTCAAAATTTATCTAGACTACCATTTGAAAAGGACTTAAGTTTTTTGATCGATTTTGTTTTAAATCAACATAACTCAAAAAGGACAAGACTTACAAAAAAGTGATACATGAGTGACTTCTAGAAAATCGTTTTTACTTCTTTTAGATGGAGCACCGGCCCATTATAAGCACAAAAAGAACTTTGCCAGCGTGTGCAATTTCCGGTCCATGTATGGATTGGAAGCAGAATGGCACTTCTTTGCAACGTCTCATGGGACAGGTTCATGTGATGCTATTGGTGGTACTCTCAAGCGAATGGCAAAGAGAGCAAGCTTAGCTCAAGATTATGGAAACACAATCAAAACTCTTCGGAAACTAAATGACTGGGCAGTTGAACAGACAAATAAAGGTATTACAAAACTGAATTTCTGCTTCATATCAGCGGAACAGTATGCAAAAATGTAAGAAGGACTTAAGGAGTTATATAGCCACGTAAAGACAATACCTAGTACTCAGAAATTTCATTACTTTGTACCTATTTCAGAAAATCTAATTTCAGCTAAAAGGTTTTCTGATTTAAAGGATAATCCAAAGAAAATCACGTTGTATGTGAAATATTTATAAATTAAAAATATGAAGCTATGTCAATTACTAATACGTAAAGATGTACATACAAAAAATAAATAAAATAAGACGCTTACCAATAAACCTATGAGTTTTCATTGATATAAACAGTATTTCGAAAATTCATATAACGTCATATTTGAATCGTTTTAAAATGGATATGCATCAAGCATTTAAAGACGACTCAAATATGCTGTATTTTTAAGATTCATCACCCCCCTCTATCACAATTATTCCCATATCTTTTTCACATTCAAAAAAAAAAGTGTAGAAAAAAAAATCAAAAAAAAAAAAAAACATTTTAAAAAAAAATTTTGAAAAAAAAACAAAGTATGCAAAGTTGCTTGAAAAGACATAAAGGGTGTATTCGATAAAAATGGCACACAGAAAATCTTCTGTAACTTTTGAATCGTATGAGTAAAAAACCTAGAAATTTGAGTTGATCTTATTCATAGTGTATTATTTAAATCTGCCAAGTTTAATAGTTATACATTCAGTAGTTCCAGTCATGTCGTCGAAACAAGAAATTGTCCGTGAGAAAATTTTGTGCACTCACAATCCAAATCCAGGGGCGTCCCACCGGTGGATTGCTAAAAGGCTTGGAATTGCAAATACAACTGTGTCTCGTGTAATAAGAACCTTCAAGGAACGTCTGAGTGTCCAAAGGAAGGAAGGGAGTGGTCGTAAAAGTGGTCCAATGGACAGTAAAATGGCCAGGAACCGTCCAAACATGTCAATTCGAGATGTCGCTAAAAAGTCTAAGGTGTCAGTCGGTTTTGTGCAGAAAACCATGAAGCGTGCTGGGTTACATGTTTACAAAGTGCAAAAAGCCTCAAACCGGAATGAAAAACAAAACATCACTGCGAAAACCCGCGCCCGGAAACTTTACACGAAGCTGCTCACCAAATCCGGTTGCATCGTGATGGATGACGAAACATACGTCAAGGCCGACTTCCGTCAACTTCCTGGGCAAGAATATTTCGTTGCCAAGTCGAAGTTCGATGTTCCGGAGGATGTTCGAAAGAAGAAACTATCGAAATTTGCAAAGAAGTTTCTAATCTGGCAGGCGATTTGTGGATGTGGTGAAATAAGTGCTCCCTTCATCACTTCCGGAACAATAAACGGTGCGAAATGCACGGAAGAGTGCCTTAAGAAGCGTCTCTTGCCATTCATTAAGAAGCACAAAGGATCAACTCTGTTTTGGCCTGATCTAGCATCCTGCCACTACGCTCGAAACGTATTGGAGTGGTATCGAGCCAACGGAGTCAATTTTGTGCCAAAAGATATGAACCCACCAAATTCACCGGAACTTCGTCCAATTGAAAAATTCTGGGCAATAATGAAAACGGAACTTCTCAAACATCCCAAAACTATAAAAACAGAGCTAGAATTGAAGAAAATTTGGGTAAAAACAATAAAAACACTGGGAAAATCGGTTGTACAAAATTTGATGGGTGGAGTGAAAAGGAAGGTGCGGGCATTCGGGATGGGAGACGAAATTGAATAAAACAAATGTTGTTAATCAAAACTCATTAGTAGTTCTTCATTCCCTGAAAATTTCAAGAAAATCCGATAATCAGTTTAATTTTGATGAGTATATATGTGTGTGCCATTTTTATCGAATACACCCTTTAGTCTACACACCCACAAAGTTTCACTGGATTCTGAGAGGGTGCTGCCAACCACTGGATGAGTTGGCGTGAAATTCATCAAAGGCTTCAATTCCAACATACTTTGGTTTGTGTGGGGTTCTTGGATCGAAAGGGGGGGATCAATGTTTCGGGAAAAAAAAGTTTTTTGTTTTTAGGGGTGGGGAAAGTCCCGGGGGGGGGAGGATTACTTATGTTGTGTTTTTGGTGAAAAACCCCAAAAATTTTTTTTTTGTGTTGGGCCGGGAACTAGTTTAACATTTTTGCAAAATAGATATAGCTTTATACACTGCAAGATTGTATTAAAGATAACAAAAAACACGTTCGAAATAACTATGCTTCGAATAGAAATAACTATCGAGAGCGTTATTCTAACGTCTCAAAATCCCGTGAATGTATGAAAATATTTCTAAATGGGAAGAACAGTCTTTTTGTAGAAACCCCTGTGGGAAATTCTGCCAAATTTGGGGAGCAATCTTTTGAGGAACTTCGAAACAAACACTTCTCCATCGGAATACTTTAAGAAATTATTGAAGTATTTTCTGAAGAACTATACGTAAGAAACCTTGCAGACAACCTAAACAAGATAAAACAATAAAAATTCGACAGAAACCCCTTGCTTTATTTTTAAAGTTAAGAATTAAATACATGAGATTATGGAACTCGTGCAAAAAATATTCTTAGATTTCAACAACATATCAGGATTTTCTCCACGAATCACTTCAGGAATTAAATTATAGTTTTTGTGTAGTTCTTTCAGGTGTCCTGCAGGGATTCCTGTAGAATCACAAAACTTCACAAATTCAAGGATTTCTCCAAAAAGTTCATCACAAGAAAGTTTTGAAAAACTGCCAATGAAATGTCAGAAGAAACTCCGAAAAGAATCCCTCGAGGAATGCCTACGAACTTCTCAAGAAATCCTCTTGAAACGCCGTAGGAATATTTCAAGGAATGTGTGAGAACTTTTCATTGATTCTTTGGGAAATTCTGTAAAACAATTTAAAAAATTATCTCAAAAATGTTATGGAGAAATCATTTGGGGGCACACAAACAAACTGACTTCCAGATTGTCATCTGTAACTGTACTGTTTTCTTTTGCTTCATGGGCCTAAAACAGCACATTGAAAGTAGAATTGGTAAAAATGAGCTTTTTGAGAGGACAAGCAATTGCCAAAAATCTTAAATTTTTTGGTTTATCTCAAAAATCTGTAATCTTGACATACAGATATTTTTATTTGAAAAAATTAAAAAAAGGGTTACCATAGAACAAATGTCTCGTATATTGTATGAAACATTCATATTGCTTTTCATCTTGTGAAATGCTATCATTACACCTTTTTGTATAATGCACGAAATAGATTTCGTGAAGACCAGCCAATCGCTGCTTCGCTGATGTTGCTGCTGGGATGGGCGGGAATAATTGATTTATCCCAAAATACAAATTGAAGCGGTGTCGAGAGTTCATACTCATTATTCAATTATCAATTAATTAGTCGCCATGGCATAGTGAGATCAGCCAGTTTGGCATTGCCCGGGTAATGATGCCTCCAGAGCACGACTATTGGATACCCTTGTGGCCCGAGGTAGACAACCCTTCCGCGAAGTAAGAGATGTTTTGGGAATGCGTGATCTTCCCTACATGCAAGCAATTTACGAATTCCTTTGTTTGTCTGATCTAAGAGTGTAATGTCATCACCCCCTCCCTTTCACTCTAGTAAATTCCCTGCCATTGTGTCCCAGTTATATTATCCTTTTGTTTCCGTGCTACTTGTACCTGCCCAGCAAGCTGTGGTCACCCATCTGCAGCTTAGTTCCAGTAAGGGACTACAGAGACCGAGGATTTGGAAGATGTCGCAACCATGAGCAGCAACAAATACCTGAAATAAGTTACCTGCCTAGCCCCTTCCAAACAATAATGTGACCCATTAACCTCGAGCTAGCCACGAGTAATTGGCACCCCACTTTACTAAAATTGAAAAATTATACATTGTAAATAACAATATTGAATATCGGCTCCGTAAAGTGTTACACACGCCTGAGCCTAACAAATAAACGAACTGATTAAAAAAAAAATAGTGAGATCAGCCGAGGATGCAGTATCAGCTCTTTCCAAAATTACAGGATCGAATCCCATGTCAGAAACATTAAAAAAAGACGCTGGACAATTCCACGTGGTTGCGCTTTTTTGTCAATTACATTTCGAGTCGATAAAGTAGATCTCTCAGTCATTCAGGCAACCATCAGAGAGACGTTTCTTTTAAATTGGTAACAAAATATTCGTGGCTCTTTGTATTGTTTGCGTACAATGCACGAATGTTGTTTTTGTGTCAAAAAATGTTTCGTGTTTTTGACGGCTGCGGGTGGGCCATTAATTAAGAATGTATCTTCATAAAAAACAAAAATGTGTTTTGGCTGAGAAAACCAACAAGATATTTTTTTTTTCCTTCTTCTTTTTTGATATAAAATAAAATAATATTTTTGTGTGCTCATATCATCATAACTGAATAGGTTTTTAAATTTTTCAACGGTTAACAATAATGTGGTATTAATTAATTTTTGATTGTTTTTTGTCTTATTTAAAAATACAGAAACGGTCATTCAACGTCCAACACGACACGAACAAAACATACCCAACTAGTTGAGTTGGAATTTGACATTTCACGAATATGTTTGTTTCTCAAAATACGGAAGACCTGTGTTGCTACATTTATACAACATAATATGCACACACGCAAGACGTCAGATGTAAACAAACATGTCCTAACTCAAAACATCAAACAGATATATGACATAATATGTGAATCAAAATTCAAATAGCATGGAACGTACATCTATATTATTAATCTAGTCAAATTGCACTTTTATAGATCTTCAGCATGACACATGGAAAATATAACTTTTAAATTTATGTATTTGGTGCTACTTGGGAAAAAATTCATCCAAACGAACTCTTCAGTTGGCAGACTAATTTGGTCGTCCTGAAAAGGACGGATTTAGTTGACGGGGGGAAACAGTTCGCGATCGAACTTGGGCTTTCTTTCTTGGTTCATCTCGTGGGATGATTGATTCTTGTCTCGTTGTCACGGGCGGCTTTTTCCCGCCAAATTGTAGGCTTCAGCAGCCATGTTTCTCGCAGCAAGAATGACGGGAGCATCGGCAACAACAGCCAACTGCAACAACGCCTCTCTGGGCAACGACTGCTCGCCGCCGCCTATTGCGATCCTACAGCCACTTCACAGCTTAATGACTGTCGTAAGACTGAATCAAAATGTTCTGCTAAGAGCTATGAGGTAAAGGGGTCGGATGCTAGTGCACGAAAGAAGGCGGTACCAACGAAGGCAATGTGATACAAATTACACCAAAAGGGACGAAATTCAGTTATTGCGCCACAATAATTAGTTTTAATTACTGCACGCTAGACGGATGATTTTTTTTACAGAGATATGCCTTAATTACTTGCTATCACCAGCAACTAATCCGCTATGCACAACTAGGAACTACAACGAACTCAACTACATGGTCGGTCTGAAGTGTCGCAGTTCGGTTCGAATTATCCGTTCTAGAATTTCGTTCGTTGGTTGTTCAACGTTCTTTGTCATTTACTCCGGGACGCGGCGTTTAATGAATGCTATCTTCAGCCGAGGCGCGGCAATTGAAATTAATTTGAAACAGCACAAGAGAAAATTTTAACCAAATAAACTCTAATTGGAAAATTGATTTGGTCGTCCTGAAAAGGACGGATTTAGTTGATGGGGGAGAAACATGGTTCGCGATTGAACTTGGGCTTTCTTCTTGGTATTCTTGGTTCAGCTACTCGTCGTTGCGGGTGGCCATCTTCAGGTGACGTGGGATAGTTGAATCTTGTCTCGTCACGGGCGGCTTTTTCACGCCAAATCGTCGGCTTCAGCAGCCATGTTTCTCGCAGCGAGGTTGACGGGAGCATCAGCAACAATAGCCAACTGCACCAACGCCTCTCTGGGCAACGACTGCTCGCCAGCATCGTAGCCGGCATCCAACTGCAGATCCTACTCTGTACAGCTCCACGACCACCGAAAAAGTAATGCAAAATGCGAAGGTGTACCCGTTATATAACATTCATGGCTGCCTAGGAGACGTTCGTTACTTAAATATGAAATCTGTGTTAGAAATGTACTGTGTATTTGGTAAATTTACTCTGAAAAATCGACATTATAAGACATTACCTTATATTTGCGTTGATTTCAATAGTTGAATGTTATAAATCAATAAATTTAAATATCGGAATCGAAGCGTAGAAAATGTTCCGATCGATTGGTGAAAACATTTTGTAAATCGATCGTGAAATGCCTTAGTTATTAACGTTCAAAACCTATATATTTTTCGTGACGCTCCAAATTTTCGCAGTTCGAACGTGTACCCCAGTATTGAAAACACAGACGTAGTCCTACGTCAAAATAAGGGAAGGAGGGATATTGTGGTGTTTTTAAAAATTATGGGGTGGAAAAGTTCAATGGTGTGTTTTTTATAAATGTTTAGAAAAGGGAGAATGGTTAAAGTGGATAAAAGAAGTAGCGCGCACGCGTAGACTTGATGAATATGGTCATCATGGCAGTCATAAATTGCACGGTAAGAGTTCTCATGTGTCTTGTAGTTCGTGTTGTTTTTGGGTGATTGGACTCATTTAATCGTAATTCAATGGCCACAGCTGATGACGACGACGACGACGACAACAGTTAGCTAGTTAGCAACAACAGAAGAATTGAACCGATTTATTTATTGCGATTGCTGTGAAGCCCAGCAGATTGGTGATTTGAAATTCATAAAAGCATTCGTGGGTAATTCCCAACTGGATCTACGATGTTCCAGAAATGTTTCGGCCTTAATTCCACTTAGCGCGAAGCAGTAGCCCACCTGGTGGTAATGTTTATTTAATTCGAGCCCATGTTTCAGCCGAGTTGTGCCGGCTGCCGAATGCATGCTCTAAATTTCATCAAACCGAAACTGCATTCGAACAAGAGCGGCAAATGTGCGATCCCGTGAACGTGGCCTTGATTGATTGTCGGTTTCGGGGTGTCCGGTTGCAAAACATACATATGGAATGGTCGGTGAATATTGGATCAAGTGGAATCAAATGGGAGTGAACTAAGAGGGTGGACTTGTTCTTTGGTTTCATTAGACCCACCCTGAAGATCATTGAAATTATGTACTTGCTTGACTTTTTGTTTATTCTCTGTAGAGCGGAACCCGTATGAAAGCTATTGGCTTGAAAAGTTAACTTATAGAAGGAAAATTAAGAACAACTTATTAGAACACGAAATTCCTTTTAAAAAACTACTAAAACACTTTTAAACAACCTTATTACCACAAGAATTAGAAAATCTCTCAAGGTTTAATGGAACTAACTCTGTAATTATGTACCTTCTCTGATATATCCGAAATCATTTTCTCATAATATCCTTTATTTCTTAGAACATCAGCTTCTCTAAGAAGTCATAGAAGATTTCTTCTAATAGTTTCTGAACCTTTCTTCGTCAGATTTTGATTCCAGAATTTTCGTGCACTTCTCAAATTGTTCAGATGTTCTTTGATTATGTTTCTAAAACACCAAGAGAAGTGAATCGAATGAATTTTAATTTCGAGAAGTGAATGGAACGATTAGTGAATGTTTATGAATACTTTGAGGAGGAAATATAAAAGAGCCATGAATTGCCATCATCTTTGCTTATAAATCGCTTAAATGGCAGTCATTTGTGAATTTTTTTCATCGCGTAATTGTAACAAGCACATATTCCTGTGTAACTTAACATTCTTTTGAAGCAGCTGACTCAGATTTTAAAAGCAAACACAATTTAAACTTGTTATTAGTTCAAAATAAATCTCACTTTATTTCGCTTTGAATTCTATATTGAGATCTCTCATCTTCTTCCGCACAACGTCATCAGAAGGCATTAAATTTAACTTTTTTTTAACTCGATTTAACTTCTCTAGAAGTTCTCTTTTTACTTCTCTTTTGAGCTTCGGCAGAATAAAATTGAATTCCTCTCGAATCATATTGAACTCCTCCAGAATTCAATTTAATCATCTACAAAATGAAATCCTCAACATCTCCAGGATTCCACTTAATGTCTCCAGTATTTCTTGTAAGTTTCACAGAATACTATCAGTCTTCTAAAATTTTCAACTAAACTGCCCTAGACGCTTTGTGATTTCCTTTTATTTCTTGACCATCGAGATTTTCTGATTCGGGCTGATTCATCTCCCGTCGTAGACACTCAAACACCTTTTTTTCAGTATTTTTGGTAGCTTGTCCGGGGGTGAGATTCAAACTCGTGACATTGGAGTAAGATGTTTGGATGTGAACCACTACGCCAGGGTTGCCCCCACCCCAGAGGCGTCTCCCAAAGTTGCCTGACAATTTTTGAGAAGTTTTGAACATCCCTAAGCTTTTACAGAAGTTTTGTGGTTTATTTTTCGAATTTAATTTAACAGTTGAAGATTTGCTGTGAATCCTTCCAGACATTTACTTTAAAGAAGTTCTTGAAATGCTTTAGAACTTTTTATAAAGCCGCTAAAAGTTCGTCTTGAAATGCTTTAGACCTTTTTATAACCTCTCTGGAAGTTCTCAAAACTGCTCCAGGCGTATCTACCTCTTCTTCATAATTTTTCTAAATTTAAATTAATGTTTATAATGAAGCACGGGAAAATTCTTTTAACTTGTTGATAAGTTTTCTGAACTTCCTTAGATGTCCACTGAACTTCTCCGGAAGTGTTTCAATGTTCTTCAGAAGCCTTTTAAATCTCTTCAAATGCTCTGTAAACTTGTAAACATCTAAATTTCTCCAAAAGTTTTATAAGCTTCACCAGATGTTGTTCTGAAACTGTTCCGGAAGTTATCTGAATCTCTCCAGGAGTTCTTTGAACTTCTCCGGAAATTTTCTGAACTGCAACGGAAATTTTCTCAGCTTCTGCAGAAGTTTTCAAACTTTTCCGAACACCGTTCAAAGTACCTTAATTAAACATGGATTACGGGCTGTCTACAAGAGCGGGTCAACTTTGAAGGATGTTTTGTGCTCCCTCAATGTTAAAGCTCAAATCGACGAGATGACTGCTTTTTTTAAAATCCTTTGCAAGAGTTGTCCGGTGGTTTACATATGCCAAAGTCATCTAATCAAGTGTCACTGCACATTCTACGGGGCATAATCCTGCAGACTGGGTTCCCGCACAATTGATAAAAATGTGTCAGGAAGGTTTCCCGTTTGAATGCTTGGAAATCCCTGAGCATCCACTGAGATATGAAGATGATGCCCCAATAACATTGTTCCTTTTCCACTTTACGACATAAAATAAGCAATAAAATTATTCCTTCTTTATATTCCTGATATGTACTAGATCTAGTACGAAACTGTGATTGTTCACTTTGTGCCATCAGTTGGACATCGCCTTTGAGATGGACAGTATCGAACTCGAAACCGGTCAACAATGAAAGGGAAAATTTGATGTTCCTTTCCGTTTGTAAGAACCATTAGTGTTGTGTCCAATCTTGCGTCGCGTTTTTATTAGTGTACCACAGCTCTAACGTCAGGAAAAAATCAAAATAATGAGTTCTCCGGAATTTTTCGAATTTTCTCTGCAAATTTTATTAACATTCCTGAATGTTTTTTGAATTTCTCAAGAATTTGTCTTAAATCCTACAAAAGTTTTCTTAAAACTTCTCCAGAAAATTTCTAAAATCTTCTCCAGGTGTTTCCAAAAAACTTCACCGGAAGTTTTCTAAACTTTTCCGGAAGTTTTTTTAACTTCTCCGGAAGTTTTTTCAACTTCTCCCGAAGTTTTTCAACTTCTCCGGAAGTTTTCCTAACTTCTTTGGAATTTTTTTTTACTCCACCGAAAGATTTCTTAATTTCTCTGGAACTTTCTTAACTTCTCCAAAAGTGTTCTTAACTTCTCCAAAAGCTGTATAAACTCTACGGAAGCCTTATAAACTCCAGTGGAAGATTTCTTAACATCTCTACAAGTTTTCTCAACGCCTCCAGAAGTTTTATTGAAGGTCCAGAAGTTTTTAAACTTTTGCAAAGGTTATCTTAACTTCTTCGGAGGGTTTCTAAAATTCTACGAAAATTTTCTAAACTTCTCCGAAAGTATTATCAACCGTTCGGAAGTCTTTAAAACTACGCCAGAATATTTCTAAACTCCTCTTGACGCTCTCTTCACATCTCCGGAAGTATTCCAAATTTCCCCAGAAGTTTTCTGAACTTCTCCGGAAGTTTTCTAAACGTCTCCGAAAGTTTTCAAAACCTCTCAGAATGCCCAACAAACTACTTCCGAAGCTTTCTTGATTACTTTGGAAGTTCTCTATACTACTCCAGAAATTTTTTAAACTTCACCGGATGTTTTAAAACATCTTCAGAAAGTTTTTAAGCTCCTTCGGGAGTTTTCATAACTCCTTCGGTAGTTTATTAAAATCCTCTGGAAGTGTCCGGATTTTCTCGGGAAGTTTTCTTAACTTTTCCGGAAGTTTTCTAAACTTTCCCAGAGGTTCGACACTCCTCCGGAAGCTTCTTCGAAAGTTTTCTTAACTTTTCCATTAGTATTCTAAACTTCTCCTAGAGTTTTCTTAACTCTTCAGCAGTCTTATAAACTTCTTTGGAACATTTCTAAACTCCTCTGGAGATTTTATTTACTTCTCTGGACATTTTATCAACTGCTCCAAAAGTTTTCAAACTTCTCCAGAGGTCTTTTGAACTTTTGCGAAGGTTTTCTAAGCTTCTACGAATGTTTTCTAAGCTTCTGCAAAAGTTTTGTCAACTCGCAGAAGTCTTCTTAACTCCTCTTGAAGTTTTCTTAACTTCTCCGGAAGTTTGCCGATTATATATGCATATGCAACTAATCGACGAACCTCCTAGAGAAAAATGACCATTTTCGGAGTTTGTTTATCCCGTTGATATTGCGCATTGTGACCAGTGGAAGCGTGATGGCACGGGCGCTCTGGAATAGTAAAACGTTATCCTAGGAGTGAATAAAAAACACCAAATATTTTAGCTTTGAAGCATGTGGCAAAAACTGCAACTGAGTGGTTCATTTGCCTTGCTGAAAGATCGGTGCCGGTGTATCTCTCCATTGTTTTCAACACCAGTAGTTTTTAAACTTCTCTGAAAGCTTCCTAAAAGTGTTCAGAAGTATTCGAAACCTCTCCGGATGTACAATAACCTACTCCGGAAAATTTCTTGATTACTGCAGAAGTTCTCTATACTTCTCCAGAAATTCTCTAAACTTCTCCGGATGTTCTTAAAACTTCTCCAGAAATTTTCTGAAGGAGTCAGAAAATTGTTGCTTTCGTCTAGAAGATTTCTAAGCTTCACCGGATGTTTTCTTAACTTCTGCCTAAGTTTTCTATACTTCCCCAGATTTTTTTTAGAAACTTCTCCAGAAGTATCCTTAAAAATTCTTCTGAAGTTTTTATTAAAACTTTCTTTCTTTCCTAACACATCCACTTTATCTTATCATCTACGGAAATTTTACGAATCCCTCCAGAAATATTTGGAACTTCTCCAGACGTTTTCTAAAAACTTCTCCACAAGTCTACTAAATCTTTTTCGGAAGCTTTCTTAAAACTCCTTCAGAAGTTTTTCTTAATCACTCCAGAAATTTTTTTAACTTTCCCAGTAGCTTTCTCAACTTCTTTAGAAGTTTAATTTTATCCAGAAATTTCTTAAACTTGTACAAAAGTTTTTTGAAGTTTTCTAGAGCTCTCTTAACTTTTTGAGACGTTTTCTAAAGAAAATTTCTCCTCTGGAAATTCTCTGAACTCCTTAGAAGTTTTTTGAACTTACTCAGAAGTGTTTTGCTCATTCGGAATTGTTGGCACATTCAAATTATTCTCCAAACTTTTACAAAACTTCTCCGAAACGATCCAAAAGTTCTCTTTACATATCCAGAAATTTTCTGAATTTATTGAGAAATTCCCTGAACTTCTTTTGAAAGTTCTTTGAAAATTTCCCGGGAAGATGTGTGAATACATCCAGAAGACTACTGAAATCTTAAAAATTACTGTGAACTTCAACAAACTTTCACTTAATTTCGCTAAATTTCTTTGGAAACTATATGCACTTCTTCAGAAGTTCTCTGAACTACTATATAAGTTCTTTAAACTTCTCCAGAAGTTCTCTGAACTTCTTTGCAATTTCACTCAGTTTTTTAAAAAGCTCGTTTTCTTCTTCTCCACAAGGTCACTCAATTTTTCATAGAGTTCTATGGCCATCCTAATAAGAACATTTTCAGAAGACTTCTGACTTTAATTTCTGAACTTTTGGGAGTATTTTCAGGTTCAAAAATATTCTCCAAACTTTTCTGAAATGTTCTAAACGTTTGATGAACTTATCCGGAAATATATATTTTTAACTGAAATTCACTGAATTTCTTTTGAAAGTTCTTTTTTTTTAATTTCCCTGAAAGATCTGTGAACCCTTATGGATTATTACTAAAATTCTTCAAAAATGCTGTGAACACCACCAGAAGTTCTCTGAATTCTTTGAACTCCTCGGGAAGCATATCTGAATTCATCCAGTTGTTCATTGATCTGCTCCATAAGTTCTTTAAATCTCCCTCCAAACTTCTCTAACATTTCAATTTTTTTAAACTTCACAAATTCATTCAACTTTCTATAGAGCTTTCTGACCATGTCCAGAAGTTTTAAGAACACCCGCAGAAGTCTGCTGAGTTTCTTCTGCAATTTCCTCAGAAGTTCTCAGAACATTTCCAAAACCATCTGTTCAGAACATTTCTTGAGAGGGTCGCAACGAGGATGTTCTCCGTTGAAATTTCTTAAAGTTTTCTTCAGAAATTTTACTTTTTCTTCTTTTTGGATGATATTTAAACATCGCTTCTATCGAACCACGACTGTTTCGTTAGAAACTTTTTGGGCATCTGTTCACAAGTTATCAAAACATATTTTTGATATTTTTCTCTAGGGGCGCGACTCTTCCGGATTATCTCAGATTTAGAAAAGAAATGTTTTTTCTCCTCTTGCCTATCCTGCATGGGGTGGTATGGTAAAGGGTTATGTGCCTGATCGGATACTACCGTTCAATAATGCCCTCCGCTCGTTTTCAAACTTGATCTTTCAATTTTCAAAGCCTGCCGTTGCCCTATACGGAACTATCAATACACTTTCTCTTCATGTCTATTTCGTTCTAGCAATAAATTACCGTCCACTCCTAGCGCTTCGCATGGAGATGAGAAATTATCTGCTTCTGACAAACTTCATCAAAGATCGTTACTTCCGCGCTTGGGAGAATACAAAAACAACAATCAATGTAAAGAAATGTTGCTCAATCAAAATTTCTTGTCCAAACCGGATCAAAATTAAAAAATTCTAAAAAAATCCAACTCAACCAAATTATCGGATTTTTTCGAACGAAATCGTAATAAGCAATTCGCATCTCTTTCCAACCGACCAGCTTTGAGCTCATTGCTATGAAAAACAATCGACGATTTTTCACGATTTCATCCGATATTTCGATTTAGTCTATTTTGGCAAAGTTTCATCGATTATTGTGCCGTTAACCTATTTGAGTATATTTTGTTTAGAGTATCCATTGGCAACATCGGCTGTCAGCTTGACGTATAAGAAAATAGGAGCGAAAAGCGCAGCATTATTTTGGTTCTGAACATCTTCGCTGATTTATCTCAATCGTTATGTGTTGAGCTGTGTGTTGATGACGAAGCTACTGGGTCATTGCGTATCAAGTTTTTGGAGTATTTAGTGCCCCAGTGCTGCTTCACCATTCCTGCAATAACTTTCAGAGCACTACGTTCCCCCGCCGTGAATCTGAAATGCTCAAGATCACTGAAGTAGTTCAGCTTGGTTTTCCATTCCAGACAGTGCGACATATAGTTGCTGGGACTTTTTTTTACATCGTTTTCGATTTCCCGTATCGAGTCGTCGTCCAGGAAGCCAAGTTCTCTATGAATAAATTGATCTTGCTCCAGAATTAGTTTTATTCTTTTTGCAACTGGACCAAATTCTCATAGAATCATAATAGTCAAATTCTTCACAGAGAAAAAACAGTCCAGTTGATCAGGGAAACATTAAAATTTTAGATTGATTCAACCAAATGGGTTGAACTTAACTGCTTAGTTCCCGAAACAATTACTCGGACCTTTAGTTTGTTTTAACCACCGTAGGCAGTCGAATCAAACTAATATGATGTTTTTCCCCAATTCAACGTGAAATTCCGGTTAAATGAAACTAGAATATGTTTGTGTTTACCAATGTTTTTTCTCAGTGTTCATTGACTTCTTTCCAAAAAAATTCCATTTTTCCTTTTAATGTTTGGATTTGAGGGTTACAAGCTAGAAATTCGGATATAATTAGTTTATGTTTTGGTAACTACACGTACACGATCAAGTAAAATTGATCAAACTCGTGATTCTAACGCCCATATCGGATGAAATCCGATCGAATCGGATGAAATCGAGAGTAATCGAAAGTAGCAGAAATTATTTTCCCATATTTATAATATTGAGAGCTATTATGAAAAATGATAGGAATCACGGATAAATCAAACTTATCCACTATGAATGGGTGAGTGTCGCACCCCTAAGGTCATTCCAGAAATGCGTTAAATTGTTTCCGTATGTGGACAGTCCAGTTGCCTATAACGCCTGTAACATCATGCCAAGGGCATATCAACGGAAGCGAAGTGTTTCCAACAACAACTTTTTCAATCCCAAGTTATTCCAAATTAAAATTTGTCTTCCATTGGTACAACTGCAGCGTTGACCGAAAAAAAAAATTCAATTCAAATCCATCGATCTTTGAAGAGCTAGAACTTGTTACTTGGACTAGAACCATTCTTCCATCAGCAAAATTGTAAGACGCATCCTGAACTATTCTTTGTAATGTCCTTGTATGTTTATGTTATACAAGTATGGTACAAGACAAACTGAAATCCCTAAGAATTAAAATGAAAAAAAAAGCAAGGCATCCCATACTTATTTTCAAACAAATTTCGATCGCAATGCGGAAAATTGGGCTACAGCAATTCATCACCGAATTTCACTCAGTTGTTCCACAAACAGATCCAAAAAAGAAGATGCTCTGGAAAGATGAGCCATCCTAGTGTATGCGGACTCTAGATAAGACGATTATTTTCAAATCATACTGGCAGCCCTGATGTTCCGAGGGCAAGCTTTTGGGCGCAGAACTCAATTGAAATGATGGGTTCGAGCAAATCAGTAAAAAAATACTTCGAATTGGTTGAGTCAATAAAAGTCTTGGAGAAGGTAAAAGTTAGAAACCCACTATCCCCAGCGGTCATAAACGACCGTGCTCATAGGAATGATTATAGACGCGCTTTTATTCACCCAGCATAACTATGGCGGCTCAATGATCCACGATGAAAGTGAAGCTGCCAGTATCTCCCGGCCTGGCAGAAGTGACCGCGACCGAGAGAGTCGTCAAAATAAAACATTTTATTGGCTATACTTTGTCGCTCTCTGGCTAGCTGCCGCCGGACGACCTGGTTGTGCCCTCGGGGCGCATTTAGACGGACGAAAATGAGTCGCTCGGTCGGTGGGTCAGAGTCATTCATTTATGTCCACCATGCGACGCCGTGCGGTTCATTCGTAGAGAAAGTCAATTGGAAGAATTTGAAGTTTTGAATTTTTTGAATGGAAGCTTCCCATGCAAGGTTTATTGGCCTGTTAGGTGGTATACGTATTTGGAGTGAGCTGCAGCTTACCGATTTAGCAGTCTTTGATTAATATAAAAAACATCTCAAATGCACCAGGAGTTAGCGATTTGTGAGGTGCAATAGAAACAAGAAAATGCGCCGAAAATATTACGATCCGTTTTTATCAACTTGCATTAATTTCGCAGAAGTTTCTCAATCAAACTTCGATTGAACTTCATCTTTGGTTTGAACGATAAAAGAAAGTAATAAACGATAAAAGATAATTGCCAAAAAAGATAATCCCCAATAAGCATTCGATTTGTTGCGGATGTTTTCGTTCAGTGTTCAGAGGTAGACAGTAACAAAGCAACCTAGCATGGATTATTGTTTTGTTCAACATATTGACAGACATAAATAATGCCTGTACAAGGAAGATCTACAGGGGATAGACAAAATGATCAGAACTAGCAAATTTTTGATCAATTTTGCAGTGCTCTAACTTCATGAAATTCTCTCTCAAGTCTTTCAAAATCATAATTATGAAAAATCATGAAGATAGAGCTGCCGCGCGGCATGTTTTGAGATAAATGCCTAACTGGTCCCTACTACAGATTCCCCCAGGGACGTTCCGGTGGTTCTGGGCATGATCAATATGAGCAAGGATCCACTCTAAGTTTATAATAAGGTTTGTGATGAAAAACCAAGAAGAAAAAGCTGTCACATGGCATCTTTTGAGTAAAATAAAGAGTTAACCGCATCCAGGACCCTGAATCAGAGCCTGTTTCACGGAAATAACCATATCTCCGTCAATTTAAAACCGATTCCTGTAATCGACATTGCATTCACTTAGGAAATTTACGTCTTTAAGTGTGTTTACTAAAAAAAAATGTTTGACAACAGTATCTTGTACAAAATCTCATCACAAATTTAACATGTAAGACAGCCTCTCCGGAAACCCGGAACAACGCCGGTGTTCAGGGGCCGTGGCCAATTATGTAACCGAGATATAAAACTACATTAATTTTCCAATCGAATGCTTCTTGGTGAAACTTAATCGGATATTTCATAAAGGAAGAGCACTACAATATTGATCAAAAATTTGCCTGCCCCGATCATTTTGTCTATCCCCTGTAGATATGCAGCGATGGACAAAATGTTCTACTTTAGTTCCATACGGGATGCATGGTATCAGAGAAGATGCCCTGTAGTGCATGGGAAGCAAAATACACCGCATTACTTCCAACATACACCAACTTCTCAAACTTAATGCATAACCCCTTAAAACATAACTAGCAACGAATAACCTTTCAAATATTCTTTCAAAATAACACAGCGAATCAAAACAAAAACAAAGATTCTAGTATCTCAACGCGAAATAATGGGGTACTCTATGGTGTACTTGCGACCAAGGGGATTCTAAAATAGTGAGCCAATTTTAAATCGATTTTTTTCAATTGATTGTTGGTAGGTAGTGTATCGAAGAGTAGTTATAAACATTTGATACGTAATGATGTGCAGGAAGCAGAGAGTACCAAAAAATCTCCGGATCAGAAATGTAGTGTCAAAATGAGGCCCGAGAGCTGTTCAACTGTATTTTCGACAATCCCTCCCAGTGTGTTTGGTTGGATGACGAAACGTACTTGAAAGAGTATTCCAGAACACTACCGGGACCTCATTTCAAAAACAAATCGGTTGGAAAGAGTGTCCTTGTTGCAGATACGACTCTTGTATTGGGAAAATTTGATGAAAAGGTACTCGTTTGGCAAGCAATTTGAACATGTGGCATGCGATCTTCCATTTTCTTCACAAGAGGAATAATAAATGTTAAAATTTACCGAAACGTTACTTCCATTATATCGGAACCATAAGATTTCTCCTCTCTTCTAACCGGGTCTGGCCTCTGCCCATTATTCCAGATCAACTCTACTGTGGTTTTTTTTTATTACAACCTTGATTTCGTTAAAATAAAAAGACATCAACCCCAAAACCGCCCACAATTGCGATCGATCGAACGCTACTGGGCAAGCGTCCAGCCGAACTTCAAAAAGATAGGTGCAGTAAACAGTTAATTTTTTTCACCGAGAATCCAACTACCGCATATTTTGGCATTTCAGTTAACTGAGACTATTTTTTTCATTTCAAGTAACTGAGACTCAGCGAATAAATTACTGAGTTTCAGCTAACAATTGAAAATGTTGCCGAAAATCAGCTAACAAACAAAAATTTTACAGAAATATTAGCAAAAGTAACTGCCGAGTTGATCGAAATTTGAAATTTTGCCGAAGTAAATTGAGTGTGTAGTCCATAACATGTTAGACTCAAAGAAAAACTAATCAACAGCGTCCCAGAAGGGCACAAAAACCACTCTACAGAACTTGATTGACGATATTTAGCCATTCTTCGATCGTATTATCGAAATCAGCAATCTGATTAATTTGATAGTTTAATTTATATTTCAATATGTTAAGCTGTAATCAAATACAATGCTTTGAAATTATATATTTTTAAAAAAAGACTATGCAATTTCGTAGTTGCTACTCCGTTACTGACAGAACTAGTGTAATTGCACAGAGAACCACATATATGGAGCTTTACATCTCCAATGTACAAGTTCACTAATTCTATTACTAGGTCAGGACCGGCGCCGGCCACGTCCTCACGGTCTTTTGGGGAGGGGGGAAGGATGATTAGTTTGACAATCGTTGTTATTAGATACCGTGAACACCACTACATCTCTACAATTGCCAAGGGAAGGATAGTTGTGTAAGTGAGGTAGGTTATTTTTAGATCATGGATGCACTGTGGTAAGTGATGTGATCAATGAAGAGCGCACTAGACTGCTTTTAATTTTAAATCTAGTGGTGATAGAAAGAGGCAAGTGAAAAATGGTAAAGAAGGGAACGGGCCTGGGATTGAACTCCCGACCTTCTGCTCAGTAAGCAGAACGGGTAACCACTGAGCTACCCAGCTGCATCTAAAACACATTGCTTTGGAATTTTGCGAATTATCTTTGGTGGTATTTTAATTTTCGAAAGTTAATAACTACTTTTCGATACACTGCTTAATATGCTTTCTGGATAATCGCATAAATTTTTTGCGGCAAGCTTTAAAACCACAGCTGTCAAATCTCTCACTTTAAATGTGAATCCAACATGTGTCCACATAAACACGTTGTCTAGAATGTCCAACAGCCAATTAACCTCGACATACGCATTGCTTGTATTCCTTGTTAGCTTGTTTTCTTGTTAATTGAGTTTCGGCAATTTTTTAATTTGTTGGCTAGATTTTGGAAATTTTGATACTGAGTCCCAGTAAATTCAATTGCCAAAATCGGATTCTCAGCTATCAAAATTAGGTGTGAATGACTGCCAACATTTTTCTTCGCTATATTTTCCATCCTTCACTTACAGATATCAAATTGAAATAACATCAAGTATATTTCAAATCGAGTTCAGTAAAGATATTAAATGTATTCTTGTTTTAAACGCTCCACAACTTTCATTTCCCGTGATAAAAACTCCTTCAAACTGCTCGGTTACTCCATTTTTATAAATTCATATTTCAATGTTTCAAAACTGCAAAACGAAGCATTTATTGCGCGATCATTCCCGTTGGAATGCTCACAAATGCACAACCGAATACTTTTCATTGATGGAGTCATAGCGACCAACAACGTTCAATATTCCACGGCACACTTCGTTCGTTCGAAAACTACAATACTATCACTGTTCGAACGTCCCCGAAAATCCTGACCGTATCAAATTACCTGTTTTAATCAATGTTCTTCTCGTACTAGCTCACCAAACACCCAACTTTTTTAGCCCCAATCTCACACCGAACGCCGGGCGCAAATAATCCGTAAGTCTTGGCACTTTCAATCAACTCGGGATCCACCAGCACAGTTCAACTGCTCAATCTTTCAATTCCACGCTCTGGGGAGGGAAATTTCCACTTTTACTTTCAATCCACGTTCTTCCGTTAGTACGTTAGTTTTGCTTTGCTGCTCTTCTCCTTTCTCCGAAAATCCAACAATCACTTTCGTTTTCACTCAGAACAACCACCAGCCAGCTGTTTTCAGATTCTTCTTTCCTCCACCCGTTCAAGCAATCAATCAATCCGTCAATTTGCCACCTCAGAAATCATCCTCAGAACACAAGAACACTGCTCGATCACACTCGCTCGAATCCCGAGTCGCGCGACTTCCACCGCAAGCGGAACAGCGGAAGCACCAATCAGCCCGATTAAAAAAAAACACTGGGGAAAAAATGCAACGCGGATCAACGGCCAATGATGTGTCTTAACGGTGCGGTTGTCTCGACAAGAGTGTTTAATTCACCTGTTTGCTTTCAACGTTATACTTCATCGGAGCATAGTTCGAGCCCCAGGAGCCCGAGCGACGACGGTAGCGGCGGCGGCGGCTGCAGCAGCGGCGGTCGATGGGGAGAGTATGAGAGATGTACGCCGCATAAGAGAGAAGAAGGCTGCTGGCCCCCCTGAGTCTGGGGTCCAAACCAGTCGGCGACGTCGTCACCACCCCAAAGCCAGTCAGAGCCACGCAACATCGCGCCAAGGGGGAGACAGAGTGGAGCAGCCTCGAAGAGGTTCAAGTTCGCTCTCACTGACGACGATGATGGTACACTCTCACTGAAAAATATTTCACCAACCGGCCAGCGAGTAGCTCTGGTTGAATTTTTTTTCGGTGCGTGGAGGGCTACCAGAACATCTCAGCACCGATTTAGATCCCGTCCTATCTAAGACCTCACAGCTGATATAAATCTCTCTCTCTATGGAGCACACTTACAGACATTCACACACATTCAAAAAAAAAAAAAAAGAGAAAAGAAATGTCAGTGGAAAAAAAAACAACCCGCCAATGCCAATGCCAAAAGTGAAGCCCTCCGGCGATAATGCTCTCGAGACCAACCGGGCCTATGCCGCTTCACCACCTTGTCACTTTGCCGCAATACCTTGTGGTTGTTGTTTCTGGAGAGATTTGGGGAGAGAGTACGAATCGCGCTACGCGTTGGGTCTAGGCTAAGGTAGATATTTACCCGACTCCACGAAAACGACGGCAGCAGCCAAATCTGAAAGGATGCCGTCATAGGCGTTGCGCGCGGGCTTCAATCAAGGGAGGGGGCGAACGTTTTTCTTACTATAGGGTGGAACGGTCAAAAATTGTTCAAATATGATTAATTGCACACTGTTTAAATCGATGTTCTTCTGTTTAAATCGAGTTTTAATAGCAGTTAAAGCCACTCTGAGCTGCAGGTCCGTAGAACTGGAGAACTGCAATAACCTCGAGCAAGCTGTTGTACGCATCAGTCTCCAGAAGTCAAATGTCTACGTTTGCGGAATTTACCTTCGTCCCAACTCGCATCCGGCGTTATATTCCTCGCACTCTATTGTGATTCAGCAGCTAAGTGAACGTATTTCGGATTCCGACATAATCGCTGTTGTGGGTGATTATAATCTTCCCCAGCTTATCTGTATAAACGACGAGGATGTCAATGGACTGCTGCCATCCAATGCTTCATCCGAACAAGAAATCGAGTTTGTGGAATCGATGGTCGCTTCTGGTCTTCACCAAGTCAACGAGATTCCAAACTCTATGGGCCGCTTACTGGACCTAGCATTCGTCAACGATCCAAATGTCGTTGAACTAATCGAGCCGCCGTCAGGTCTTCTCAGGATTGACAGTCTGCACATGCCATTCGCCCAAGTAACCACGACGCTAGAATAGCTTGCATATATAAAGCATATGCATTACGTCTAGTGCATCATTGAAGTTGGATTAAAGCTGAAAAGGGCCCCACTAAGATCGAAATAATGCTATATCTTTTGTAATGCCATAAGACATTGCTAAAGTAGCATCATTGCATTGGTAATGCGTCACTACAATCTTAAGCTAATCTAACGCTTCATTACTTGACAACTGTTGAATTGATGCGATCTCGCATTAATGATGTTGATTTTGTGTTGAATAAGAGCAATAATATAATGCTTGTGGTTACTTGGGCGTTCTTCGTATCGGCGTAAATGATACTTTTATGCCGCTAGCCGAGAGCCCGAATCAGATTGACAACTTCGATTTTCGACGATGCAACTTTGTGGATCTCAATGCTGCTGTTTCTGTCGTTGATTGGGATATGATGTTCCGTGACACGGACACAGACGAGGCGGTATGCATCTTTTATGATACTCTGTACAGAATCTTGGACGAACACGTGCCACGTAAGCGATGTAGACGACAGCCTTTCAAGCATCCTTGGTGGACTCCTGAGCTGCAGCACCTTCGTAACGTTGTTCGTAAGTCCCGCAAGCATTATTTTCGAGCGCGAACAGATGAAAATCGTAACAATCTTCATTCTGTTGAATCCAATTACAACGAATGCCAGATTGCGTCGTTTCGTAATTCACCCACATGGAGACGACTGCGAAGCAAGATCCTTCCTCTTTCTGGACATTTATTCGTAACCGCAAATGCTCAAATCGATTTCCAGCTGAGATGACTTTCAAAGATTCGACTGCTGATTCTCCTGATGGATTAGCCAATCTATTTACCGATTTCTTTGAAAACGTACACAGTACTAATTCGCCAGCATTTTCACCTGACAGCCTGCCCATTATTCGACGTCATTTTTTTGCCTTTAAATTTGCCAATTTTATCAAAGTCTAACAGTGTTTTGTTCATCACCGGAACAATTTCCATTGATTGGGAATGAATTGGTAGAGGCCGCGAACAGACATCGTGATCAAACCGCATTCTGAAGCCAAACTAACTGCGACGACGGAATTCCACCTGAGGAGGTTCAATAGAATGATGATATTGTCATCGAGCTGATCACTGAAGCTGTTTTTCGGGTACGTTCCGCTTTTAAACATCTATGATATTGTGAATCACTAAATACGCGTCAATCAAGCATTGCACATAGGCTTGATTGAAAGTTTCGGTATGTTACTTTGGGGGGGGGGTTGTGTGTGAAGAGAATTGGGGGGTGTGGTTTTTTTAAAGGGGGTGGGGTGGCGGGGGAGTCTCCTCTTCTCCCGGGTTTTTTTTTTTGTATTGAAAAAAAAAATAAAAAATGGGGGATTTTCTATATACGGCAGGGGGGGGGGGATAATAAACACACACACACACACACACCCCCCCCCTCCATAGGCGTAGCCAGGATTTGACGTAGGGGAGGGCAAGCTTATTTTTTTTAGAGAAAGAGAGAGAGAGAGAGAGAGAGAGAGAGAGGATTACCTTTCTTCTCAACTCTAACCCAAAGTATTTTACAATATCCGGCCGATTTTGGCAACAAGATCATTCATTTAGTTTCGTTCGTTTGTTTCTTTTAATTACATGCTGGAATAATATCTTACTTAACTACTTTTAAAAAAAAACTTACAATGAATCAAAGAACTGCTTTAAACTGCCAATATTTAAAAAAAAAATCCCTTAATTCACACAATGTGCTCTACATTTACTAGCGGAGTAACTTTTTCGAAACAAATTTAGAATGAAAAGTAATGAGCATTTACATTGATAGTAGCTTTCTTCTTGGTTCATACGTGTGTTCTCGACTTGTTGTGGAATGTATGTGATTGGTGGAAACTCCTGAACCTATATAACTTATATTTGTTTTCTGCAATTGTCATGCAAAACAGTAATGTATGTATGTTATCTGGTGATCCGTTTTGTTACAAGCATTCTCTTATTCATGAATACGCGCCGAGCCATCGCACATAAATTCGGCGGTTTCAGCGTTTTTCTCCCACAGAAACGGAAAAAAGTTTTGAGGTAGCTCATCGAAGCTTCCAGTCCGCCTCTAAGCATCCTGCTATGAGGTACAAGGTGGGTTTTCATCGATTGCCTGCTGATCTGCTAAATTTGGAAGATGTCAGCACTGAGATATCTCAAATTATAATAATCCGTCCAATATATCCTAAAACAGATGAGCCTGTACATCAATAGAAGCATAAAGTTGCCAGAAGGCACGAAAGGCATCTACGCACACTGGATTCACATTGATTGTTCTTAAGAAGTTTCTACTTGATTGATACAGTTGTAAAAAATGAAATATTACGAAGAAAATGTTTGTTTCGAGCATCGGCAGTGAAAGGTTATGCCGATGCTTTATTACGCACTATTTTGCTATCAGGCATGGCGCGTTTTGTATTGTTTCGGTTATTTATAATTCGGCGATGCGAGTGATCGAGTGAGCACAGAAAAAATATAACAAAAATGTTTCCTGGTGAGATGTGGTGGTTCGACAGGGTGGTGGATCGGCGGTTGGGATCACAATTAATTGTGATCCATAATGTTGGTTTGCAAGCTCGCCGTGCCACCATATCCCAGAGCAAATAAATCACTAGCTGGATAGCTATTTGTTCAGACAAATTTGGAGAAGTTGTTCTGCTATTTCTTCTAGAAACCTGAATAACTTCTTCAAACGTGTTTGAACAAGCGGTTATTCTACGCTGATGTTTGTAAGTTATCTCATATTGTGAGTGATTCCAATAGCATCCTTACTGTTAGTATAAATAGGTTCAAATCAGAAATCGGTTCTAATATTTAAATGTTTTACTAAACGCCGCTTGAATTCAGCTTATCGTTTACTAAAAAGAACCCTGCTGCCACCCAATCCTGTTATCAAATATCCCAGCGATTTCTCGTGGAAAGGCTTTCTTGGCTTTCAATCAGACGAGTCTCACACATTCCTACTTTTTACTTATTTGACCTGCATGAGGGCGAGGCAGGTGCTGGTTATTGCCTTAGTTTGGGATCACCAGTTTTTACACATTGAGGATGTATGCTAAACATCATCTGTTAGTTCTCTGTGTAATAACAGCTGATCTGACAGCAACGGAGTAGCAATCTCGGGCGTTCAATCATGCTCGTGTCTTGCATGTAAGATATGACTAACATATATTCTCAATAATACGAAACTACAGTACCGTAAAACGGGTCAGGTGTGCCCATATCATTGATAGTTCAAATAACCATTTTTTGTTGATACACTTCCTAGCTATTAACTGTGTTTTTTAATCTGGTAATATTTGGCTTCCGAAAGCTGTACACGGTGTTCAATAAGTTCGAATACAAGTTTTTATCTGTGGGGGGGGGGCGCGGGAAATTTTTCGGTTGGGTTTGGGGGGCGCTTTAGCTTCTTCATACCTACGGAGGGGGGGGGGGTGGCCTTTTGGTTGGTGGTGGTTGTTTGTGGCGGGGGGGGGGAGAGAGGGGGCTGGGGGTTTTGGGGGGGGGGCCCGGGGTGGGGGAGGGGGGGAAGGGGAACGCAAAAAGATACCGGGAGACGTCCTCGACCAATGACCGTGCGAGATCCGGTCGGCCGCGTTCAGCGAGGACGCCACGGGTCATCAAGATCGTGAGGGAGCGAATTCGGCGCAAAAAAGAACCGCTCAATCCGGAAAACGGCTGCAGATCTCAACGTTTCCATTGGAACCGCTCACACCATACTCACCAAGGACCTTGGTTTCAGGCCTTACAAAAAACGTAAGGTCCATGGCGTTTCGGAGGCTACCAGCAAAAAGCGGTTGGATCGAGCTAAGAGGATCCTCTCTCGGCACGCTGGTCAGGAGTTTGTTTTTTCGGACGAGAAACTGTTCGTGCTGCAGCAGCCGCACAATGTGCAAAATGACCGGGTGTGGGCGCCATCGAGGGACAGCATTCCTGAATCCAATATAAACATCCCTCGGTTCCAAAGTGCCGCGTCGGTGATGGTTTGGGGGGCAGTATGCAAACGTGGTAAGCTACCCTTGGTGTTTATTGAAAAAAAACGTCAAAATCAACGCGGCGTACTACAAAACTGAGGTTTTGGAAAAGGTTGTTGCCCCTAGTCTCCGAAGCCTCTACGGCGATGAGCACTACGTGTTCCAGCAGGACGGTGCACCAGCCCATACGGCAAATGTGGTTCAAGCCTGGTGTCGGGACAATTTAACCGACTTTCTGGACAAAACTTTGTGGCCTCCCAGCTCCCCGGACTTGAATCCTCTCGACTTTTTTGTTTGGTCCTATATGATGGCGAAGCTGAACGAATACAAGGTCAGCACTTTGGATCATTTCAAGACGGTAATTCTCAAAATCTGGGACGAAATGCCCATGCAGTCCGTGCGTGCCGCCTGCGACGCGTTCGAGAAACGTTTGAAGCTCGTTAAGGAGTACAAAGGGGGGGTCATTCCAAGAGAAATGTTGTAAACGTTCCTTGTAAACATAGCTTTCAATAACATAAATCCAAAAAATAAAAAAACATGTTTTCATTTTTTTAACAAATTTTGAAAGTGTATCCGAACTTATTGAGCACCGTGTAAAATTGGTTTAAATATTAAGTTTTTTGATTGTCAAGAACTGAAAGTTGAATTGAGCATAGCTTTTTAAACTATCAGCTCGTGAGAAAAAAAGCAATAACTGCTTGCCTAATAACAGGTTAGAGATATTTTTTTTATACGTTAGGTTAGCTAGGGTTCTTGAGAAGAAAAAACTGTAATAAAATTGGTAGCCTTTCTTTTTTAAAAATATAGCTCATGGATGTCCACTTTTGGCGCTTTTTTGCTATAACTTATCGCAAAATCGAGGCGACTTCGCGCTTTTTCATTGAGGCAAAGGGGGAATAACAAACATTAAAAATAAATAATATACAATTGAAACAAACATAAAAAATTTAAAAATAAAATCAAAAGTTAGGGGGGGGCAACGGCCCTCCCCTGCCCCCCCTTGGCTACGCCTATGCCTGAATCTGCCGCTCTTCGAAATAACACAGCATGATGTAACGTCTGCCTTGAATAAGCTAGACGTTTCCAAAGGACCTGGGACCGACCACCTTCCGCCGTTGTTCCTTAAAGAATGTGCTGAGTCTCTGCAAAGGCCTTTGACAATCATTTTCAACAGCTCACTTCGCCACTGTACCTTCCCGAAACTGTGGAAGACAGCTTCGATCTGCCCGATATTCAAAGCAGGATCTAGTCATGCAGTTGAGAATTACCGTGGCGTTTCCATTTTGTGCTGCCTGGCTAAAGTGTTCGAAGGATTAGTTCATGATGTCCTGTACGCTGCTTCTCAAACATTTTTATCTGAGTTTCAACACGGATTTGTTAAGAAGCGTTCAACAACAACGAATCTCATGACGTTCACCAATTTTGTATCAACGGAAATTGAGAACAAGCGTCAAATAGATGCCATTTACTTCGACTTTTCCAAAGCGTTCGACAAAGTGCCTCACGATCTTGTTGTTGCGAAGCTTAGATACTTGGGATTTCCAGATTGGATTACAGAGTGGTTGCGCTCTTATCTGTCTGACCGTAATGCGTTTGTCAACATCAACGGATCGCACTCTCGCGTCTTTTCCATCACATCTGGTGTGCCACAAGGCAGCGTTCTGGGCCCACTCATCTTCATATTGTTCATAAACGATCTATGCTTTCGGCTGGAATCAGGAAAATTGCTCTACGCTGACGATCTAAAAATTTATCGCATTGTAACCTCTCACCTCGACTGCTGCGCGCTTCAGGCCGATATAGATGAACTACAACGATGGTGCCTTGAGAATGGGATGGAATTGAACATCAACAAGTGTAAGTCCATTGCATTCTCTCGTCGGCAGTCTCGAATTGAGTTCGAATATTCGGTTGGACCAGTATACTTGGAACGCGTTGAATCCATCCGTGATCTTGGAGTAAACATCGACAGTAAACTACGGTTCAATGAGCATGTCTACATAACTACCGCGTAAAGCGTTCGCAGCCCTAGGATTCGTACGACGCTGTACCACGAGCTTCAACGATATTTACGCACTCAAGTCGCTATACTGCTCATTAGTTCGAAGCATCCTGGAATATGCTATTTGTGTGTGGATGTCGTCTCATGCAACGCAAATCAATCGGATGGAGCGTGTGCAACACAGCTTTGTACGTTTCGCTCTTCGTCAGCTGCCTTGGTCGAACCCAGCGGACCTGCCCGATTACACATGCCGCTGTAAACTCATCGCTCTGGGAAAGCTTGATTCCAGGCGGATTAACTTGCAAAGGCTCTTCGTGTTTGACCTGATAAAAGGAAATCTCGACTGTCCCTCGTTGTTATTCAATGTATCGTTTTATGCACCTTCTCGACAATTGCGTGAGCGTGAATTATTGTTTATCTGACGCCATAGAACCACATATGGATTTAAAAATCCATTGGACAGATGCTTCCGTTCGTTCAATAGTGCTAGTGTTGTGTTTGATTTTAATGTGTCTAAGGCTGTTTTTAAGAGTAGGATTAAGGTTTTAGAATAAGTAACAGTCTGTGGAATTGTTTTTTAAACATTCGAGGCGGTGAAATAAATAAAATTATATAAATGACCAATCTTTATTTGTTTTTAAAGTTCATCGTATACAAAACACAGAAAAATTATTTGATTAGGCTTCCGATTTATCCAAATGCGAACTTTACGTTTCACACCGTCCATAAAGTTTTTTACCGCTGTTATATCCACCTTATTTGATGCTGAACGCCAATTTGCCTTGAACTGTTTTCCACTTCCAACTGTTTTTTGAGTTCTCTTGAGGCTTCTCTTTACGATTGCCCAATATTTTTCAATTGGACGCAGTTCCGGCGAGTTTGGAGGGTTTTTCTCCTTAGCTACGATTTGCAAACTATTAGCGGTATACCATTCCTGGGCCATTTTTCCGTAGTGGCAAGAAGTTAGGTCTGGCCAAAACATCACGGAACAACTATGTTTCTTCAAGAAAGGCAATAAGCGTTTTTGCAAGCATTGCTTTACATAAATATCTTGGTTTCGCTTTTCAGCCCACAAGTGTAAATTGCTTGCCGAGCCAAGTATTTTTTCAGGAATTTTGACATTTTTTTTCTGCTCAAACCTTTCCTTTTCCGGTAGCCGTATAAAACTCTTGACCTGGGAGCTGCTTGAAATCAGCCTTGACGTATGTTTCATCGTCCATTACGACGCAATCAAACTTGCCCAACAAACTCGTGTACGACTTACGCGCTCTTCCTTTGGCAGTTGTGTTTTGCTTATCATCTCGTTTTGGTATCACTGTAACCTTATATGTTGACAGTCCGGCCCGTTTCTTTGCTCGTTGCACTGTTGTGTGGGACTTTCCCAATTTGTTTCCGATATCTCTGAAGGAAAGGTTGGGATTGCGTTTGAAAAAGCTGGTTTCGGGTTTCTACTGATACCGGCTTCCTGGCTGTCGTCAGACGTTCTCCGTACACTTTTATAACATTCGTCACGGTTGATTTAGCAATGGATTTTGCCAAGTTGACGTAGGAATAATTTGGATTTTGCTTATGCGCGTGCAAAATTTTGATACGTTGCTCTTCTTGCTTTGACGCCATTTTGACAACTGAATAGAAAATGACAAAACAAAATAAAGTCAACATTCCGTACGCACACATCTACAAAATGAGGGGTGTTCAAGTTTTTTAAATGCACGATTAAAAAAAAACTACGTCATAATTGAGTCGACCAAGTTTTGACCGTTCCATTCTTTATTAATGACACTTTACATAAACCGGATGCATTCATGTCAGTTTCAGTTGTTCAACGTGTAGCAGAGTGTACAATATGAGGTGAGGGTTGTTGTTTATAATAAATATGATTCAATTTCACTTAACTTTTTTCCTTTGGTTGGGGCTCCTCCTCGTGGTTCACCTTCGTTGGCACTATCTCTTGTTTTTTATTCTATTTTAAATTTTCACAATTTCTTCAGACAATTGCAATATCTTCCTTCTTTTGGTTTTCATTATGTTCTTTGGTTTTAACGAAGAAAGAACAAGTTGTAGTGGATAATTTACATAATTCGAAAAAAAATAAGACCGAGGGAAAACTTTTTTTTTGTGCGCAGAAAATTTGATAATAACACTTAATTTTAAGCATCTCAAAAACCCCTCTGAATAATCATTTTTTGGGAAAAAAAATTGAAGATATTAAACATCTGCTTTGGGCATGTATTAGCGTTTGTCTTAAACAATTGAATCAACGTATGAAACATGGGTCAATTTTACAGTTAGCCCAGGGCCATCAGTTTATTGGTGAATGTTTGATCCTTTATTGCATTTTATTGCAGCACATATTTAAAATGTGGGGCCCGAAGTTTCAGTCATCAGTACATTCAGTGATTGATGATGATGATGATGATGATGATGATGATGATGATGATGATGATGATGATGATGATGATGATGATGATTTTTTGAAAATTTGTTAGGTGCCCTCTTGGACCGCCCTATAATTTTTACATAATTTTAAAGCGTACTAGTTGCTGAATAAACTAACGTTAAGTTTAGCTGCTAATACCTGCTAACCTGTAATCTACACATCCTCGAAGATAGATTAAAAAATGTATTAAAACTGACGTCATGATTTACGTTATTTGGTCTTGTGCTGAGCATCGTGGACTCAGATCTGAGCTTTGTGATTTCCTTCGGGCTCGAGGTAGACAACCCAATGTGCCAATTCGAGATATTTTGACTGTACGTGATTTGGAGTACTTGAAACTCATTTATGTGTTTTTGACTAACATTAGCCTAAGATTGTAGTTAGTTTAACCTGTATGTTTTCTCTAAGTTTTTTTTTCTGTGTATGTGTGTGTGTTTTTTTATTTTTCAAAAAATGTTCAAGTCAGAAGAAAACCACAAATTGTACAGTTATAAGTGTTTAGATAATATAGAATTTAAATTTAATGTGTTATGTTAACCTTACTTTAAATTCCCACCCTCTTTCCCATCCGTAATTTGTAATTCCTATTAACCTCGAGACGGCCGCGAGTAATCGGTTTTATCCCCCTAACTTTAGCTTTAAGATAAATGATGTATGAAAATATGAAAATTTAGCTTTGTAAAGTTGATTCAATTGAGCCTGCACAAATAAATGATAATTAAAAAAAACTGACGTCAATCCTTTAAATGAAGAGATATCGGTTAGCAGTCTTCTACAAAAAAGTGTATTTTTAAAATACCAAAAACTTTGTAGAACATTAAAAAAATAGAAAAATTCAAATAAAAAAGTTATGGTAAAATAACGAGTTTTAAGGGGGTATTACATTTTTAATTCCTTTTTTACCCTACAATTGCGTCCAGTTAAGAGGTTGAAAGTTTTAGTCTTTCACAAAGTTTCATGAAATGACCTAATTTACGATCGATTTGAACCAGAAATAAAAATGTTAGTTTTTTTTATCTAGGTGTATACACCTAGATTGTTTATCAAATTTGTTTAGACAAAAATTAAGTACTCAAAAAATGTAGAAACATTATAGAAGACATCAATGGGCCACACCTAATAGTTTCGCCGCAAATGCCCATGTCCCACTTTTTTTCAATTCGTCCCACAGTGCGGAGTAGCGTAGCATATCGCAGGCGCTATGATCTGAATTCAGTTTGGTTCGTCTCGAAAGCTATATACTAGCGTTGAAAAGCCTAGCCAAAAAAAGAAGAGAGTCACGGAAATGCAGCACGAAGCCAAATTCACAAAAGGGGACGGGTCAGAATTGTAAAATCAGACACCTGCAACAAAGCAAAATTATTTTGCAGCTGTGGGATGTGGCTACTGTAGTAACAATGAAGGAAAGGAAGTAAATGATATAAAAAGAAGAAGACACTTTGATCCATTTGCTATCCATTTCTGAGGACCCGGAAAGGGAAAATCATGTTTTCAACCTTATGCAGATTTGTATGGGAGCAAAAGTAGGTCTGTTATTACGTAAAAATTTAACAACTTATATTAATGACAGTAAATTAAAATTCTAATGCAAATTTTTTTTAAGTATTCCTGATCTAATGGTGTATTAACGAAGTCATTTTGTTCAGTCGAACGAGAGCTATCAGCGTTCAAAAACCTTACAATTTAGCGAAACGCTCTTCTTTTTCAAAATTTTAAAATAACACCCGGTATGGAAAGGAAAAACGTAGTCCTACTAATCTAATCTAATCTAATCTAATCCCACACGGAGCCAATTCTTGAAAGCATCCTGGAAAATGACGACTTCTTGAATGCATCATTTTTCTGATTTCCGGCCAGTTGGCCTACATGCTAGAGAGACCTCCAAGAAATAGAGCGATTCCAGAAATAGTGTCTGCAATCGCTCTACTAGGGTAGGGAACGACTTGATCAGGGGTCACAGTTTTGATCAGTTGTTAGGAAATAGGTCTAAAATTCCTACATTTTCCAAGTTGTTTCACATTTAATGATACGAACAAAGACTCTATCTATCGGGCTAATGATTCGATGCATAAATGATGATTGATTTCCAACTAATTACTGTCGTTTAGAAGATTTGAAATACATCGTCTAGAAAACCATCAGTTGTCTACCTGCTGAAGAAGTTCACTTAAATTTTGCCTTTGCGTATTTTGAATTTGATCGCATGTAACGGAGAGAATGTCTCAGCTCTCTCTCACAGCTAGGCTTGTTGCCAGAATATTATGTTGAACATTGAGTTAATATTTATTTCATTTTTAGATGATCTGAAATCACTATTAATTTCAAGTTTTTCCCGTCATTCGAAGTTGATCTATGCTAATGATTATATTATCCATCATCTGGCACGTTCATATGCAATGAAAAAATATGTATCAGAGCTGTCCAACTGTACTCAACGATAAATAATCCTTCAATGTTGTGCGGCAAATATGGCACCACAGTTGCGTTTGAGTGTGCTTATTTTTCCTTTCTTTTTTGTTAACCATGGCTATAGCGAACCAGTATTGTAACGTGAAATTTGCTGTCTCTTACACTTCCTCGTTTTTAAACTATGAATCATGTTTGCCGTCCTAGCCGCTTTGTCTAACATAACCGTGAGAGTAAAGACTGGACTCGTAAAAAATGAGACACACAAAAATGATCACCAAAAATTCATTTTAAATCGGATACTTCTCAAATTTTCAGGGATTAAATAACTATATATAAGCTATGTTTTGGCATAATTTATTTATTGAATTTCCTCCCCCAAGCTGAATGCTCGTACATTTCTCTTAACACTGCTCATGAGATCTTGGGCGAGGCTTTGTCCATCTTCCTTACACAATTTCTCCCCGTTTTTCTTCAAAGCTTCATCGGTTTTGAATGTTTTTCCGCTTTTCTTCAACTTCTTCTTCATTATCGCCTAAAACTTTTCGATCGGACGAAGTTCTGGTGTATTTGGCGGGTTCGCCTCCTTCGGGACCACATTAACGCCCTTCGCTTCGTACCAATCCATTACAGGCTTGGCGTAATGACACGAAGCGAGGTCCGGCCAGAACAGCGTGGGACCACGATGAGAGCGGAGGAAGGGCAGCAAGCGCTTCTGCAAGTATCCGCTCTCGAATGCCTGCAAGGTATTTGGATTGATTTTTGTTGGGGTGTGGGGGGGGTTTGATAAATCCAACGATAAACGATTACATACTCGTGTGCTTTTCAGAAATCGCAAACGTAATTTGTGATTGACCCTCGGTCCCTTTCATTTCATGTATCGTAATTTTTGAACACATCTTGAATTGTCAAGATTGACAAAGAGAAACGTCAGTGTGATGTCTGTTTCCAACGTACATAAAGTACAAGGTATTGTAGTCGCTGCAATGTTTATGTAGTGGTACGAAAAAGACAAAAGCAAAAAAAGTTATGAAATGTCTTCAAAAATGCATGAAATTTAAGCAGTTTCGATTCAAACGCCAGCCAAACGCATGTTTCTTGCTTTAATTTCTGCATGTAGGTATTAAGTAACTCTTGTACGTTACTTAAGTATACAAATTGATTGGATGAATACGTTATTACTGAATATTTTTGAGCCAATTAGCGCTGATATTTGAGGTGTTCGAAAACGTGATGATGATTGTTTCTCAATTTTGAGTATCACACTTATTCAGGCATTATTTCTGAATAGTTTTAAGAAAAAGCTTATTTTTTTAAATAAAGTTAAAGTATACCAATTTTATTATTTTAATAAAATCTGCATGCGTACGTAAAAACTTAAGAATTTAATTTTTATGATTATGATTATCATATTGTTTGATTTTTTAATTTTCCATAATTCATAAAATGTTTTTTCCTGCTTATAGCCCTGTATGCAGCTGGCAAGTAAAGACCAGAAGTAATTCTTGCCATTTTTACCGAAAGTAATTTCGACGACTGCTCCAGTATGGGTGAAATGTCAATCTTCCTTGCAAAATAATCGAACGGAATATTATTCCACGAGAAAAAGAGACAGCTCCATTTAGTTTACATGAGCAGACGTTACTGACGTTATGAAACCGTCTTCAGTTTTCCCTACTTTTCAACTGCATAAGGCTACCCAAGTAACCATGAAGCTCTATATAGATACATCAATTTTGCATTATATTGCGATATAAGTTTATGGTATAAAACAGTCTAATCATACATGCGTACTTAAATTAGAACTAAAGTCGAAAAGGGCCTCACTCCTGTCAAATTAAAGCTACTGCACATGCTTTATTGAAGCCCGAGAACAAGTATAATTAGGGCATAGTAACTTTTTCAGCAGTTGAATTACTGCTTCTACTGAAATGTTTTATTGCATTTTAAAAAGCATAAATAGAGCTTGGGATATTTTATTAAAAAAAACATAAAAATGTATTTAATTTTCTTCTATTTGAATTCATTTCCTCTGTTACGTTTTATTTAGGGATATTAATTCATATTTTTACGGCATCTTCGCGTTACATTGATGGGATTTATTTTTTATAAGCTCAAATGTGTTTCCTACATCGGGATTCGAACCAACGCTTCTCACGACTGATGGATAAATGCCGGTTGCATTAACACTCTTAGCCAAGAGAGCAATGGAATTATATAAGACAACTAAATAATATAAGCGAAGCATACCCTCTTTGACGTTCTACAAACACATATTTCATGCAGCTATTTTTAGATTCTGGCTAAACACGTCGTTGAGACTGCGATACCCGAACCTTTTATCAGTGCAAACCTCAACCCGATACGAGTTACAAATGAAATCATACCCACCGCCGTTCATCACACAACAAGCCAACACAATTTTTACACCCGGTGCAGGTTGAAACTAGATCATAAATGAAAATGGTATATCATATATATGAGAATGAAGATTCCTCGTTGTATAAAAGCTCAGTCCTCTGAATACCAACAACCAGAAAAACCTGCGGCTCCCCATAATGCAGGCATATTCCAAACCAAATTTACTGCTGCTAAGTCCAAGGTGAAGGAAAATGAAGATGACGATTCTGGATCTGACAGGCAGCTCGGCTCGATCATATGTTTCTCATTTCTAAAGTCAAATTTGAAAACGTCATCCAGATGATACTGTACCAATGCTGCTTTTTAGCTAGCGATGAAGCATTTATTTAGATAATGCAATAATGCATCATTTAATGCGTATTTAAAGTTAAGTTGTTTGTAGATATATGGTAATGCATCATAACATTTTTAATGTTAAGGTAATGCTACATAGCATAGGAGTTGTTGAAAAAATGTGATATGGCATTACTGTTGCTGATAGTCAGTCGAATTAATGTTATGATATAATGCTTGTGGTTACTTGGGTAGTATGCAGCTGACAAGTAAACACCTGAAGAAATTTTTGCCATTTCTACCGAAGTAATTTTGACAAATGCTCCAGTATTGGTGAAATGTCAGTTTTCCTTGCGGAATAATCGAACGGTATATTATTCCGCAAGGAAAAGTGACAGTCCCATTTAGATAACATGGGCCGGCGTTACTAACGTTACGAAGTTTGCCTTCCTTTTCAGCTGCATACAAGGTAAGTAATTCCGACAGTAATAGCATTTCTCGACCATTACTTGTCCTATTCTAATGCACATTACTTTTGAGCTGCAAACTAGCCTATACAAGATAAGAAATTTACTAAAAAAAGTTCGTGTGTGTGGACGCAGTGGTTCTTCACCCAAAAAAAAAAAAGAAATCTCGACAGTAAAAGCAACATTACTTATTCAGCAAGCATTTCTTGACCATTATTTGTCCTATGCTAATGCACATTACTTTTGAGCTGAATACTGGCCTTATCCAAGAAATTTTCCTCCACTGTGGGAAATTTTGCAGGATTTTTTTAATGATTATATTTTCCGAAAGATTGAGAAAATTTTACTGAATTTTGGAAAAAAAATTGTTCTACGATGAAGCGTTCTTGAGTTATGAATATTTGAATTTGGTGAGGTTCTTGAAAATCGGAAAACTTCAATTTGCGTTTTTCGGACGAAACCTGTACGATAGTAAAAAAATCCCCTAATCCTGGTATTTATTTAGTTTCGAGTTGACCTAACTCATAAACATTAAAACAAAAATATATGAAAATGAGTTTTTTTTTTCATTTCGCCTTTTTTATTTCGCCGTTGATCCGCAGTAATGCCCGAGTATGCTCTGTAATATGTAAGTATAATATGAATATTGTGTTTTAAAAGTATAGAGTTGGTGGATCGATTATTACATTTGTAAAATCAAACGACAAGGCAAGGGTGATGAAATGCTTGCTTTCCATTTTCAACACTAAGAAATTTAACCACATTGTACAAAAGCCATTTTGCCAATAAGTCTGGTTTCGATTCATACGCCAGAAAGAGTTTCGAAAATGTTTGGTTTATCTGTAATGTAATATACTATTAAAAATCAACGAACCCCAGTCAAGATAAAACAGCTTAGCATTTTTAAGATACGTTTCCGCATCTACAGTGGCTGCTATCTGCTCCATGTCGTGACTGGTAATTATTTTTCGAATACGAATTAGATTTTAAATTAACTTCCGAAGCGCAAATTGACAAAGACGTTATCCGACCCATTTTAAATTATTGAAAAAAAAAATGTGTAGCTATCTCAAAATTGAGTTTGGCGCAGTTTTCTTGTGTTTTGAATAACAATAAATAAAATTCATAAAATACGACTACTTAGCTTTTGACGTTTTAGATATATTTAGTAAAATTGAGTAAAAGTTACTCAACATTGAGTAAGATCGAGTGAGCGTGTATGTGAGAATAATATGACAGCTGGCAATATGTTTTACCTTGTTCTCAAGGTACTTTGGTCTTTGTTTGCAGAACGAGGGAACGGCATGAGCATAACAAGATCTGTCAACCCATTTACTGGGGAGTGCTCATTCGAAAGGGACCGATTTTAATTTTTGAAAAGGACACTGAAATGAAAAAATATTTGTACCAACTGTTCCATCTTAGCATTCTTCTTTGCGTTGGGAGCATAGATACTAGAAATATTTGTTTATGCTCCTTTTGCCTGTGGGTGGATTTTTGGCATTTAAACCAAAAGTCTGGCAATAATTTGCCAAGGTTATAGCGCCTTATCTCGCTCACTAACATTGACATTGAAATTTAAAATGTACAGAACAATACTAAATGTGGTATGTTGAATAATAGTCTAATCTATATATATAAAAATGGATTTCTGTCTGTCTGTCTGTCTGTCTGTCTGTCTGTCTGTCTGACCCTAATAGGCTCGGAGACTACTGAAACGATCGGCGTGGAAATTTGTATGCAGGGGTTTTTGGGGCCGGGGATTTTAGCATGCGGAAGTTTTTGGAGGCAAGAAATGTTTTTATGGTAGTTTGAGACCCCTCCCCTCTCTAGAAAGGGAGGCTCCCATACAAATGAAACAGAAGTTTCTGCATATCTCAAGAACTAATCAAGCAAATGGAACCAAATTTGGCATGTGAAGTTTTCTGGTGGCGAAAAATGTTTCTATGGTGGTTTGAGACCCCTCCCCTCTCCTAGAAGGGGTGCTGTCATACAAATGAAACAGAAATTTCTTCATAACTCTATAGCTAATAAAGCAAATGGAACCAAAATTTGTTTGCGGGGATATTAAAGGCAATAAATGTTTCTACGATGGTTCGAGACCCCTCCTCTCTCTCTGGTACAGGGGGCGGGGCTCCCATACAAATGAAACAAAAGTTTCTGCATAACTCGAGAACTAATCAAGTAAATGGAACCAATTTTGGCAGGTACAGGTTTTTGAAGGCAAGAAATGTTTCTAAGGTAACTCAAGACCCCTCCGCCCTCTGTAAGAGGGGGGCTCTCATACTAATGACACCCAAATTTGTGCATAACTCGAGAACTTATCAAGCATATGGAACCAAATTTGGCATGTGAAGGTTTTTAGAGGAGAGAAATGTTTCTATGGAAGTTTGAGACTCCTCCCCTCTCCTAGAAAGGGGGCAAATGAAACTTAAATTTCTTTATAACTCTAGGCCTAATAAAGCAAATGGAACCAAATTTGGCATGCGGGGATTTTAAAGGCAATAAATGTTTCTACGGTAGTTTGAGACCCCTCCTCTCCCTCTGGTAGGGGGGCGGGGCTCCCATCTTAATGAAACACGATTTTTTGCATAACTCGACAACTAATCAAGTAAATGATACCATATTTGGCAAGTGGAGGTTTTTGAAGGAAATAAATGTTTCTAAGGTGGTTTTAGACCCCTCCGCCTTCTGGAAAGGGAGACTCCCATAAAAATGAAATTTTTTAGCATGACTCGAGAGCCAATGAAGCAAATGAAACCAAATTTGGCATGTTTTGGTTTTTTAAGGCAAGAAATGTTTCTATGGCAGTTCAATACCCCTCCCCATTTGGAAGGGGGAGGGGGGCTCCCATACAAATAAAAAGCAAATTTCTACATAACTCGAGAACTAATCAAGTTAATAAAACCACTTTTAGCAAATGGGGGTTTTTGGAAACTAGATTTCTATATACATAAAAATAGATTTCTGTCTGCCTGTCTGTCTGTCAGACCCTTATCGACTCGGACAGTTCTGAACCGACCAACGTGAAAATTTATATGAAGGTGTTTTTGGGGCTGGGGAAGGTTCTTATGATTGTTTGAGACCCCTACTCTCTCAGGAAGGGGGGCTCACATGAGAAACAAATTTCTTCATAACTCGAGAACTAATCAAGCAAATCGAATCATATTTGGCATGTGGGGGGTTTTGAAGGCAAGAATGTTTCTATGGTGGTTCAAGACACCTCCCCTTTCTGAAAGGGGGGGGGGGTGTCAAACAAATGAAACTCAAATTTTAATTAAAATTGAAGAGCCCAGTGTGATGGTTCGAGAACTAATCAAGCAAATGGAATCAAATTTGGCATGTGAGGGGTTTTGAAGGAAATGATTGTATGGTGGTTTGAGAAACCACCCCCCTCTGGAAGGGGGGGCTCCCATACTAATGAAACACAAATTTCTACCAAAAATGAGAATTATCTAGGTTACTTAAACACAAAACGTGTGTTTCTCGGGCAAGAAGCATATTTTGATAGAAGTTTGAACCCCTGCTTATTCAAGAAAAAAAAACTCATTCCGAAAAAAAACCATAAACGTGCCAGTTATATTAAATTTTCCTTCATTTAGTTGCAAGCGTAGCAGCGCACGCACCGGGTTCAGCTAGTAATACATAGAATTAACAGCTAGAATTTTGTCAACTTCACGTATATATTTTGTGAGTGCCCCGATTTAAATTTTATTTTTTTTAAATCAACAATGGGGCCGAAGGATGGGTTAATTTTGGATTGGATATTTTTTTGGTCTTTTGTGGGGGGTTTGGGGGGGGGGGAGGTGGAGGGGAGGGGAGGGAAATGGGGGAAAGGGGGGGAAATTGCCCAGAAATACCGTGTGGCGCGTCATCAAACGGTATAAGGAAACATTGACGACGATTCGGAAGCCTCAAGCCAATCGTCGGAGTGGAACTGTCGACCGGAAACTGCGTGGTAAGATTTTGAAGACGATTAAGAGGAATCCCAATCTGTCGGACCGTGATTTGGCCAGAAAATTCGGTGCTGCCCATAGTACCGTGAAGAGAACTCGACTCCGGGAAGGAATCAAGTCGTATCGAGCTAGCAAACAGCCAAATCGGACCATAAAACAGAATAGTGTGGCCAAAATCCGTGCTCGGAAGCTATACGACCAGGTGCAGACCAAGTTCGACGGGTGTCTTCTGATGGACGATGAAACCTATGTCAAGGCTGACTTCGGGCAAATCCCAGGTCAAAAATTTTACTTGGCAACGGCTCGGGGGGATGTTCCAGCCAAATTTAAATTTGTTTTTGCCGACAAATTTGCACGAAAATTCATGATTTGGCAGGGCATTTGCAGCTGTGGCAAAAAAACGAAAGTTTTCGTTACAAATAAGACAATGACGTCGGAACTATACCAAAAAGAGTGTCTCCAAAAACGAATTTTGCCGTTCATTCAATCCCACGACCATCCTGTAATGTTTTGACCCGATTTGGCAAGCTGTCATTACAGCAAAGTCGTTCAAGAATGGTATGCAGAGAAAGGGGTCCAGGTTGTTCCGAAAAACCTTAACCCACCCAACTGCCCCCAGTTCCGCCCTATTGATAAATACTGGGCAATCATGAAGAGGAGACTCAAGGCAAAGGGAAAGGTTGTCAAAGACATCAATCAAATGAAGAACTGGTGGAAGAAGATAGCTAAAACGATGGACGAAGAAGGTGTGCGCCGCCTAATGAGCCGTGTTACAGGAAAAATTCGAGAATTCCTTCG